>LR142330.1:0-10639 GCA_900659605.1 Tisbe holothuriae | reverse complement strand
GAGATTAAAAATAGGTTTCAACATTTTAGACTACCGTGGTGTACCCTGTCGAGGGACTGAAGGCCTGGACTCTCTATTGTACCCCGGCCTGGAAGCCACACAGTAGTACGGGACAGAAATGATAAAATAATTAAAGAAATGAAGCACTATCTTAATTCGACATTTATTCCAATCAGTTTCATATACACATCAGACTCTTACATCTCAAAAATATTTTATCATAATTCATAATTTAAATCTTTAAATCCTTAATAAAATCCTCTCCTCTTCAATTCTTCCCGATCCTTCTCCAGCTCTGTAACCATTTCATTGAGCACATCAATCTCTTCACATCCACTGCTTATAATATCATTGGCTGAGTCAACGATCTCCTCATACTTTTCCACGAGACCATTATACTTGATGGTCAGATCAGAGATGACATTTTCAAGCCTTGCATTATCAGCTAGGTGGAGTTCCTTATTCCGGTTGAGCTCAGCAGTCATCTCATCTTTCAGCTCCTGCATTTTCCTGGAATGAACAATAGGAAACTTTCCACGGAGCCGTTCAAGATCGTAAATTGTGGCTTCTTTCCCATAGAGGGTCTGTTTGAGTTCCTTCAGAGAGGCATCTTTACTATCCAGATGATCATTAGTCTCCTGGAGCTTCTCCTTGAGAATCTCCACTTCATTGGCCATTCTTTCCCTAGCATTACGAGCACCAAATCTCTCCCATTTAAGCTTTACAATTTCTTCCTCCTGTTCAATGCAGGCCTTTTCCATGACAGCCAATCTTTCACCAATCCCAGTCAGCAATTCCTCGCAAAGTGCAATCTTCTTATCCTTTTCATGAACACCTGCTTCAGATCTGTCTGGGGAAGGACCCCGGTAGTGGACAATATTGTAATTCAGCAGGCTAACCTGCTGTTTGAGCTGCTGGACGGTTTGATCCTTGTCTGCCATGTCATTCTCCGTAAGCAAATCCATATTCATCTCGGCAATCTGGGTTTCATATTTATGCTGTTCTTCATGCAGTGCTTTAGTAAGAAAATTAGTAATCGACTGGGAATTTGTCGATAGTCTGGTCATATCATTTACCTTCTTGGCTTGCTCAAGCATCTGCTGATTGTTTGGAAACCTTCCAGAAAGATATTTCGATCTGACATCATGATATTCCCTCCAGGAAGCAACCTCTGCATCCTTTTTCCTCATGACATCATTCAGCGCCCGAACATCTTCTTCCAAAGATTGCTTGTGAGCTTTCAGGGATGCCATTTCCTGTAAATGTTTTGCATCCTTTGCATTTACCTTTTCCTGCATGGCAGCCCAGAACTCCCTGTCCCTCTCTTCGCGATCAAAATGGTCCTTTTCCAGGGCTTCCATCTTCTTCTTATACTCCTCTTCCTTTCTGTTCCACTCCTCCCTGAACTCCTTCTCCAGGGACGCCACCAGCTCATCCTTCTCCATCCTATGCTCAGCCTCCAGCTTTTCAAAGTGCTCAGCACTCATCGTGCGCTCCAGGTTGAGCATGTCATTGATGTTGCGGTCCTCATCATTGGTGAAGAGCAGGTTCAGGAAGTTCATGATTGGATTGAGGACTCAGTCAAGAGGAAGACGGCTAAGTATAAGTTTTGGGATGCGGGTGGGGCCGGGCGGGTGGTGGTGTACGTCTCGGAAAATGAACTGAGAGTGATTAAGTGATCTGGGTGATTTTACTGATTACGGTAATGTAATGCGTCCGTCATGGCCTAATAGTGATATAGTTGTTGTTTGTTGGTAAGCGGACGAAAGACTTTAGCACTAGCATAAACGCCACACACACACGTTCTTTTAAAAAGCATAGGGCTGCTAGATTTTTATGTGATTTCACAATGTACTTTATTAAGATTAAAAACTCATTCTTTCTATTTTTTAATTTCAGGTGCCAGTATAAGTCTAGTAACTATCATGAAAGAAAATAGAGCGAGTTTTCTTATTAATTTGCTCTTCATCAGAATTTACAAAGCCAAAACTTCTCATTATGTTATTATTGAGTACAACTTGACAAGACACAAGTACTTCTCTATATACATTATTATATATTATTCTAGAGAACTACTCGCCAAAATTTGTAAAACCAATGAAATAACAATTTTCATTCATTAATGAAACAAGTACATTAAAATATGCAAGGATTAAATCTACTTATTTGGGCTTAGTATATGTTAAACGTTATACGAATTAATACAAATAATAGCCTTGTTCCAATCCCAATTCCTAATAATGAACGCTTTAGATCATCTAAAATTGCCCTCAATCTGCAGTACTTAATGATCGTGCATTCGTACGATTGAATGAATGCTTTTCGTATATTAGCAAGATTGAAATTATTGTAGGTGCCGAACGCTTCTCTCATTCTAGCAAATATTTGAGCGCTCAATTACATTATGCCTACTTGCACATTTTCTCTGTAATCTCATTTAAGCCATATTCTTCGTTTGAACACCAAAAACCAACTTTTTCTTTGTGCGCGGCTGTTACAAACTCATCATACGGCGATAGTACGGAAATATATTAGTTTCAGTAGAACGATGCGATTATGCTGATGCCATATGTATGATGCTGTATTTACAAATATATTTTGAACAACCTTTCAAATAACAATTACAATCGACCATATTCTCAACTGATCTAATAATCTAAGTAGATTTTTCACTTATCCTCTAAAGAGAAAGTATTTTTAAAATATTCCGTATAATTTTGTGTACTCTGAATATCTACATAGGCTCCAGTTCTAAAAGCATCTCTTCAAGTACTGAGCAAGTGTCTCATCCTAGGCCTTAATTGTAGAGCTATCTACACGCAGCCATGTCTCCTCATGCATTAATTATGCACAGTTTCTGCATGGTTGCATATTCAACTAGTTAAATATGGGTAGGCCGTTGGATGCTTATTATCCCTCAAAACAAGGACTGCAATTATATACATGAAGGTCTAACTCAGGATTGAGAAGGAAAACAGGAAAACACTTGATCTGACAGCTCAGGGTTAACAAAATTACTTCTTCATGTCTAGCCAAATGGTTAATATTATTATTGTAACCTTGATATGTACTAGATGTAACAAAATTCGGGTATAAAACCACTTGCGGTAAGCTCATTCAAACTAGTTGCACCATCAACATGAGTAAGGTAAGTCTGATTCGTACCCCATTGTTTTTTCTCCGAATCCGCCAAGAACTTAATCTGCAGGTCAAGCTATTATTGGCAATTCTGTCCCTCTGCTATCACTCCGGTCAGCCAATGTCCCTTGAAGGCGGTTCCGACATTGACGAGGTTCTCAAATTAGCTGAGGAGGAAATTGAGAAGGAATTCCAGGCACGAATGTTGGAGGGATTTCAGGACGTCAGGAAACTAACGCAGAAAATCACAAGAGAGTATGTTCTCAAAAAATGAGTTGTGTTACCATTATAATTGGATATCTGAATATAGATCCCAGCTTATGGAAGAGTTCAATGCGCTGTTCAAGAAGACCTCAGCCATGCTGACCATCTCCAGGGGCCTCTCCAGCGAGGACGAGGCCATCACATTCGCCCAGCTCGCTTTCGAGACGCGCATCAACCGGGGAATGGCTGCAGGCCAGGGCGTGCTCGTGGACGAGCCTGAGCAAATAGACATTGGCTGCTTCGGCGCTCAGCCGATCCAATGTAATGAGGACACCGAGTTCAGGTCGATCACCGGCGTGTGTAACAACCTTGAGAACCCCATGTGGGGGTCGATGAGCATTGCGTTCAGGAGGTTTGTCGGGGCGCAGTATGCTGATGGGCAGGAGGTGCCCAGGGGCGGGTTCATGTCGGCGATGGGTCATTGTAATACAGGTTTGGGTTTAAAAAATATATATTAGGCTTATATCACAGTCTGTGTAATAAAGGTAACAGCAATATGACTGATGAGTGCATGTGTCATTCTGATGCAAAGGCTCTCCTTCCCAATCCAAGGGAACTCTCTATTCAGCTGCATCCAGATGAGGACAGGCCAGATCCAACGTGAACAATGATATGCTACGTACAAAATACATGTACTTAATTTTTATTTCTAGAATAACTCACATGGTGATGCAGTTTGGACAATTTTTGGACCACGACATAACTCTAACTCCTGAGTCGGAAGACCTGGATTGTTGCGAGGTTCCCGACCCGGACAAGTGCTTCAACATTGGCATTCCCTGCGATGACTCGCATTTTTTGAACCTGGTAATATACGAAAATAACCTTCCATGGTAAATGAAACTAACATTAAATATAGAGGGCTCCTCCCGGCTTCACTCCACACTCTCCCTACGGAGGTGGCGGACGTTGCAGAGGCTCTCTAGAGTTCATCCGATCCGTTCCTTTCTGCCACACCAAGATCCAGCACAGGGAGCAGATGAACGGAATCACAGCATTCGTAGACGCTTCAAACGTCTACGGATCTTCAGTCAAGAAAGCCATGGAGCTGAGGTAAGCTTCTTAGACTAATGAGATGCAACATCATGTTATATCTTGCATATTATAGGTCATTTGAAGAGGGTAAGCTAAAGGTGGATAAGCACAACCTCCTCCCTGTGATCAATGGGGAGCGGATGGCTGGCGATGTTCGATCTTTGGAGAATCCTGGGTTGGCGGGTCTGCATACGATCTGGGTCCGGGAGCACAATAGGATCGCTGAGGAGATCCACTGTGCGAATAGCTCCTTATCAGACGAGGAGATTTATCAGTGCGCGAGAAGGATTGTCGGTAAAAAGGAATAAACTGAAGTAAACAGTAAATAGTGAAATTAGTACATCCATATTACAGGCGCTGAGATGCAGAACATTGTTTACGGCCAGTTCTTGCCTGTGGTTCTGGGAAATACAGTCATGCAGAAACATAATTTAGTACCAAACTTTTACTCTCAATACAACCCCAAGGTATTAAACTACCTTCACTGGCCATATTTAGTATTATTTATTACTGTTTATAGGTTGACCCCTCGATTCGTAACAGCTTCGCCACCGCCGCTTACCGTTTTGGACACTCCCTGATCAGAGGACTCATCCAGATGGTCAACGTCATGACACTGCAAGTCGCAGAGCAATACAACTTTAGGGAGGCTTTCTTCAACACTTCAAGGTATAGTTTATGCCAATTTGAGTTGTAGTGGGTTAAATCAGATTTGTAGGTATGAGAGTGACTGCGGCCGCGGCATGGAGCAAATCCTTCTCGGCCGGCTCATCCAGCAGGCTCAGTCCAGAGATCAGTTCGTCACCAGGGATGTGACCGACTTCCTATTTGCAAACAATGCCTTCCCAGGGTCAGATCTCATTGCAAGGAACATTCAGAGGGGAAGGGATCATGGAATTGCAGCTTATAATGACTACAGGTACTAAACGAAACAGTTTTGCTTGCTAATACTTATACTTTTCTTATAGGGAGTTCTGTGGCTTACCTCGTGTATGCTCATGGGAAGAGAGACCTGAAGAGTTTACTCCAACAGGCTGGGCTGAGCTGGAGAGCCAAGTTAGCAAATACTCTTGCTGTAAATGGAGATCTTTATCCTAACGTGAAAATGTATTTCTAGTACAACGATCCACGTGACATTGACCTGTTTGTCGCCGGACTGTTTGAGCTCCCGCTTCCCGGCTCCCTCGTCGGCCCAACCTTCAGCTGTCTCTTAGCAAAGCAGTTTGAGTTGCTCAAGTTTGGGGATCGATTCTTCTTCACTCACAAGGTGTGATATGGGCATATGCTTAAATGTACAAATGACGGCATTTTGTACTCGGTAGGGCCCAAATGTCCATCACTTCTCAGAGGAACAGCTGGAGAACATCCGCAGCCGTGGCCTTGGCGATGTCATATGTGACAACACTGAGCTGATGAACGCCAATAGCGATGTTTTCCGCAATGTACAAGGCCCTGCTCCAATAAACATTCCCGTTATATCAAGGTCTTGTCAAATGAAGAACAAACTGGATATATCACTGTTCGTGCACGAAGAAGGGGTTCAAGAGCAGGTAAACTGTTGATAGCAATTAGCTGGATATTGATGTTGTAACTTTTTATATTATTTTTCTCTGTAGGAGGAGAAGCTTCCAATAGATGTCGAATGACGGAATACATGTTTTACGGATAATATTAAAAAGTATTGAAATAAATGGCAGGGGATTATATTTTATTGAGAATGAATAATGTGCAGTAAATTATTCAAATATGTACACATAAAACTTTAACCATATTACGTACCTTTATTTGCTCAATTTAATTGATCACGTAATTCAGTGCAATTTTTAAAGCAAATTTAGTACATATTAATTAGTACTATTGGAGAAGGAAGAGCTTTAATTGTCCAAATATCGTACCATTTCCTGGAGTCTGGTCTTCATAAAAGTTTATACGCAGGTATAGGTAAACCCGGTCAGTACAGTAAATAGAATCATCAATACACAATTGCACACAAAAGTACGAATAGTTGACTACATTGAGCATGAACAAAAGAAAAGTCATTGGACCTATTCATAGTTCTGCTTCAATGAGGAAACCCCCAAATTGAAAACTCCCTGCATAACTTTAGTTCGGTTATCCATTTTGCTCTGAATAGACGTACAACTTCAGCATGTCTAAAATCTGCCTTATTCTCATTGTTGCATCATTCGCTGCATTTAAATCATGCAATTCTTTGGCAGAGGAATCGTTTGAAATGTCGGAATTTGACATTTCTCGCCTTGTGGATGAGGCTGAGACCAACATTGCGAGGCAGGCGAAGCAAGACATGATGCAAGGGAGCACGTCGAAAATGAGACGGGGACGTAAAGTAACAGCTGAGTAAGATACAAGCTAATCTCATTTTACTACTATTTCTAAATAAAGTTTGGTTTAGGTCGTTGAAGATGCAAGAAAGAAATTTGCTTGTTATGGAGACGATTATACTAATGAGAGAAAAACGCCAAGTCGGCCCTCCGCCGCCTAGAAGGAGGTTTGGGCCTGGTGGGCCTGGAGGACCTGGAGGACCGGGACGAAGACTCCCCCCTCACAGAGGGCCCCGCCCACAGGGACGCACACGTGGCGGCCAGCAGCCTCCACCAAGACGGCAGGGTGGTGGTGGAAACAATAACAATAACAACCGACAGACTAACAACCGTGGAAGGAATAATAATAACAACAATAATAATAATAATGCGCAGAACAATGCACAAAATAACAATCAAAACAATGGTGGCAAGGCCCCGCCCCGTCGGCGTCCCCCACCCCAGAGGCAGAACAACTTCAACGAGCAGGAGGCCATCAACGCCGTCCAGGCTGAGGTGGATGCCAGGAATCGGGGCCGGGGCGCGGCGGGGGGTCAGAACGATCTGGCACAGAGGCAGGAGCTGAACGACGTGGCCTGTGTGGACCAACCCACGTTGGAGTGCGATGCTGGGGATATGTTTAGAACATTCACCGGGCTGTGTAATAATGTTGAGAATCCGCTGTGGGGAGCGGCCAGTGTTAAGATGGAAAGGTTGTACATTATTTATGCGGAGGGCGATTGTAAGAAACCTTTACGCTGACCTTTTACAGATATATTCCGGCCACGTACGCGCCTGGAAATGAGCCCAAAGGTCGAAGAGAATCTGCATTGAAGGGGAATTGTAGCCTTGCTGGTCGAACTGGGAACAAGGAACGTAGTGGATGCTTCTCGAGCTCCACTGCGTTGCTACCCAATCCTAGAGAAGTAACTTTGTGCATTATTTATATTTAACATAAATATCATGATGTGGCACTCTAGGTTAGTATTCGTTTTCACCCGTCTGTAGTGAGCAATGACACCACCTTCACTCACATGCTGACCCAAATGGGCCAATTCCTTGACCATGACATTACTTTAACACCTGAAAACGACGTTCATTGCGCGTGTGGTTCTGAGATTGTCAGTACTGACTGCTTCCCATTCAGCCTTCCCTGTTCAGAGAACCACTTCACTGACAACACCGGGGATCACTGCAACAGAGAAACCGGGTTTGAGTTCTTCCGCTCACTGCCATTCTGTGAAACCCCGACAGGGCTTCGGGAGCAGATCAATGGCATCACAGCGTTTGTGGATGCGTCCAATGTCTATGGATCTAGCTTGGGGTTGAGCAACCAGTTGAGGCAGTTCTCTGGAGGTCGTCTCAAGGCTGGGCCGAATCAGCTGTTGCCTGTTATCAATGATACAATGGCTGCAGGGGATGTGAGAGCATTGGAGATGCCTGGGTTGGCTGCTATGCATACAGTCTTCTTAAGGGAGCATAATAGGATAGCCAATGTACGATATTTTCATATTTGATAATTGCAATATCATAATATTGAGTTTTGTTTGTAGATCATTGCTTCTGGTGGAGAGACCAATGACGAGATGATCTTCCAGAAGGCAAGACGGTTAGTTGGAGCTCAGATGCAGAATGTGGTCTACGGTCAATATCTGCAGGGAATTCTAGCCAGCAGCGTGATGATCAACAGCGGTCTACTTTTGGCTGAAGGCTCCAATTATAATCCAAATGCAAATCCAGGCATTAAGAACGCATTTGCTACGGCTGCCTATCGATTTGGACATGCCAAGATTCAAGTATGATGCAACATTCTAAATTAATACTGAAGGCATACTAAATGCATATCTAGGGCTTGATTTTCATGTCCATGTGGGCCACTGACTCTGTGCCCGCCTCCATGACTACATACCGCCTTCGAGACGCCTTTTTCAACATGGACAACTATCTGCTGAATAACGGAAACGGTATGGAACGGATTCTCAACGGGTTGATTCAACAGCCGTCGCTAAAGACCGATCAGTTTGTTCATGAAGAGCTGTCAAACCATCTGTTTGAGGATTTGGCGAGAGGAATGCAGGTGAGAGAACAAAAATAATGGAGTATTCTTATATTTACAATTTTGTTTACACTGTTAGAAGGTAGTAAGCGTGTTTTAGTTTTGACGTCACATCCCGAAGTACACACATTACAACGGATATTATTGAATAACAAATATAATGAGGCGCGTACACGGCCTAAACCTCCATACAGTGTATTGCAACGGAAAATAAAAAGGCGCGGTCCCAACCCCTAATAAACCTATATTGAATAGCAATATTGCCTCTCCAATGCAGGGCAGCGACCTAATTGCAAGAAACATTCAACGAGGACGCGACCACGGGCTGCCCAGCTACAACGACTACCGATCCTATTGCAACCTATCCAGGGCATGCACCTGGGCTACCAAACCTGAGTCTATCCCACAAGTCCACTGGAATCAGCTGAGGGACCTTTACAATGACCCCAGTGACATTGACCTCTTCACTGGTGGAATGGCTGAGACAGCGTACAGAGACGGGCTTGTTGGCGAGACATTCAGCTGCCTATTATCTGAGCAGTTTAAGCTTCTCAAAGACGGGGACCGATTCTTCTTCACACACGGTTTGTTTTAATAATGATACAGCCACCAATGTATTAATAAGTCACATTCTCCCCAGAGAGGAATCCTAATCCGTTCACCTCAGCCCAAATTGAGAACCTCCTCCGGCGTCGGCTGGGTGACATCCTCTGTGACAACACCGACTTACCGACGGTGCGACAGAATGTCTTTCGACTGCAGTCCTTTGGGAATCCAAGTTATGAATGCGGGAAGCACAATGTATTGAGAATGGATTTATTCACGGCTTAATCGACATTGTAATTGCCAATGAATAGTAATAACCAATGATTATTTATAGTATTCTGTCACAAAGAAGCTCTTTTTCTTTCGGATAACATACGGTGGAATAATGACAGTCTCTACATGTGACGCAAGTTTCTTCTTTAGCAAGTGGTCAAATTTACACGTGTGGATATACGAGCGAGGTGATTATTAAGCCTTTCATGCAACACGTAATGATACATTTATCAATTTCAACGGAATGCTAATTTCTAGATAAAAGCGAATATTATGTGCGCATTAAATACAATGAATATGTTTTTATTGTCTGCCATTTTAAGTATGTGTGTATGATAACATCAAAAAAGCTAATTGTCTTTCAGCGGAATAATAAGCGCGCGGATCATGACTGAAACTCATGCACTAGTGGAATATAAAGTTGGATCAGAATAATAACATCATCCGTTTAAGGGATAAGTACAAACCTAAATATTCTTCAGCCCCTGCTTGAGTAAGTGTATTAAAACACATGCGTTTTAAATACCACTTACGTACATCGCGCAGGGTCCTTTATACGAGATGATGGCATGTTTAAATCCAGGCGCTAATAGAGTCATATCACACGATCGAGATCTTTTAATGCGACATACGTAAACGGTTGCCGAGCCCTTCTACGAAACGTTTCGCGGGCATAAAACAAGTGTAATCTTTGTACGAATCCACAGTCACTCATTATGAAGCCACTGTGCCTGTTCCTGTTTGCAATGTCCGGCCTGGGGCTTGTGGCCAGCATGGCCTTGGACATTGAGGCCGTCCTTGACGAGGCCGAGGCTGCCGTGGACGGCCGGCTAAAGTCTGACATGCAGGCTGGGATGCGGTCAAAGCGGAGTCCCGGACGGAAGATCACACCAGAGTAATGATAATGTAGCATGTAAGCGGGTCATATTATGACGCTCAAACGTAGGTCTCGAATGATGCAACGTCGAAACGCGGTTGTCAGGGAAGCCATTCAGATCATTAGGCA
>LR142329.1:0-10643 GCA_900659605.1 Tisbe holothuriae | reverse complement strand
GCCAAATTGGCTCATTTTGGCTCTTTTTTGAGCTCTTTGGCTCCAAAAATATAATTTGGCTCATTGGCTCAAAGTTTAGCTCTATTTCAACAGTTTGGCTCAAATTTGGCTCATCTCTATTTCCCCAACAGTTTTACTTAATAAGATCATTATTTGCAAAAAGTCATAATTTTTCTTTGGGCCTTCGGCCCTTGGTTGCTCATTTACACAAGCTTAACGTAATTATAACACAGTCAAAAATTGCATGACAAAAATTTCAAAATTTGTAGAAAACAAGACTTTGCCAAATTGGCCTAAAATGTACAAAAATGAACTAAAATTCAAGGCAAAATTTTGGGGTAGGGGTTTACCTAACCCCTTCCTTAGTATTTCAAAAATTTGGCTCTTTTTTGCTTGGGTTGGCTCAATTTTAGCCCAATTTTGGCTCTTTTCTGTCTGAGACACCTGGCAACCCTGGACTTCTCAGCACCTGGCAACCCTGGAGCAATTTAAAAAAGTTTGGAGGGGCTAATTTAAATTGTAAAATTGCATTAAAACGCAATTTAACAGGCGCAGTTTTAACCATTTAACACTTGCCAGCTGGAGTGCTCGTTCCCCGCGGTCTCCCCCCGGTCACCCTCAACTCCTTCTGATCCACTACCCGCCCCATCATGCGTGACAACGACGCCCTTCTCTTCGTGCCCTGCATCGTGCCCGCATTTGACTTGATCAAGTATCAGAGCGAGTTCGCGTCATTCAGGGCTGTTTCGAAAGAGGACAAAGCCTTCAACCTCTTCCAGGCCAAGTTGGCCAAGTATGTCTCGGACACCCCGTCCTTCGTCGTCATGAAGACACTGGGCGAAGTCGGCAAGGACTCTGTTGAGAACGCCAGGGAGTTTGTGACCAGCACCAAGGACGTGATGAACGTCTTGACCAGCATGGCCTCGTTCACCAGCTACCCGGTGGACATGATCCTGTTGGAAGAGACGAGGGCACTGTTCACCATCCTGGAAGAGGTTCTGGAGGACGCGGCCGAGGAGGACGCCATTGCCAAGGAGGTCGGCCAGAGTGCCAAAGACCAGGTTAGTATTATTGGCTGCAAGTTATAGTTTGACATTAATATGGTGTCATTTTCAGATGATCAAGTACGAGCCGAGCTGTGGCGCAGCAAAAATCGCCAAGACAGCCATTCTGTCCTCACTGGATGTCTACATCGACTCTGTGACCAATGGTGATGACGACGGCGGCGGAGACCAGGGCCAGTCCTTCAGCGGCGACATCGAGTTGGAATAGAAACTGCGGAGAGCTACGTTGATGTGAATGGATGAGAATAATCTATTTTTGGATAACCTAATTTTATGAAAACGAGAGCTACGTAGCCTACGATGATGTGAATGGATGAGAATAATCTATTTTTGGATAACCTTATATATGAGAACGGAAATCTACGTTGAGGTAAATGGATAGAATAATCTATTTTGTATAACCATAATTTATGAGAATGTGTCTCCAGATTGGGGCCGAGACAGTTTTTTAGGAGGAAGAAAGAGAATAAAGTCACTCTTGAGAATCACCTAAATCTGTACTTTTTATCCGGAGATTGTATCATCCCATTTTCCATGTACATAAACCACAGCTGCACAGGTCAAACAGAAGAGCGACAGAAACAGAAAACGAGTCACATTTTATTGAAAATTGAACAATTTTCCCGGCTTAAGATATGAAGCTGTATTCGTGCTCTTGACAATCGATGCATTTGTGCAAACATTTGACTTCCTTTGCATAACTAGATTGGTTTCATAGCTCTTTGGGAGATGTTGATAGCAGGATGGAGCTCCCTCAGACCGGGAAACTGGACGAGAGATAACCCGGCAAGGCCGAGGTACGTGTGCAGTGGATCTAGAAACAAAATCATTAGTAGACAAAATATAGTCACAAACATACTAGCAAAGTACTTGTCAAAAGCTCATGCTTTTCTACACCAAGCGTTTAGTCCAAATTAAGTGCTTGCTCTAGTACTTACTCCAAATCTCTAGATGGAACTATTAAAATTAAGAATGCCCTACCCGCTCCATTGTTTTTCCACTTTGACAAGCCTCCCGTTAGCGGATCCTGCGTCTCCAGCACAAACGGCGCACTCCTCTTCAGAATCCCGTCCACGGCGCAGCCCTCAGGACTCAACAGCTTCAAGGCGGCGCCCACCCAAAACGAATAGCATGTGTCGGACGGCTTATTCGGCCGCCCGTTGAAGCCCTCATCGTGCACGAGGCGGTTGGCGCACCAGCCGAGGAGTTTGAGGCGCTGTCGAGGGGTGAACGCGGTGTCCAGACGGCCGAGGAGGGTGAGAGCGGCCACGGCGCAGAAGGTGGAACCGCCATGAGCTTCATATTTGGGACCCTGTGAACGTACACACGATTTAGAGGCTGTATTATTGCTCCCGAATGGCACAAATACCTGACCAATCCCTCCCTCATATGTGACACTGTTCTGAATGTATTTGACGGCTAGATCGGCGTCGATTCCTTCGGTGGTGTCGCCCAGCAGGTGGCAGATGGCAGCGGCGCAGTAGACGAACCGCATGTCGTTCTCGCCGCCCTCGGTCGAGCTGTCAAACGATCCGTTGGGTCTCTGGAGGACACGGACTCCTTGGAGGAGAGCAGAACGATCCTGTTGGACGGGAGAGGTGTTAAATAGTGCTAGAAAAGTACCTTCCAGGGTACTTACAAAGCCGGATAGGTCGTCCCCCAATAACCGTAGCGTGGCCAGGGCTGTGTATGTCATTGCAATGTGTCCCAGATGTTCATCCTTCCGGAGATGCCCTTCGGAGGCCGTTTTCAGACTCATTCCTCCGTGGAAGCCGGCTTTGGTCCCGCTCGAGTCCACCACGTATAACCGATGAATCCAGTCGATAGCTGCGGAACGCTCTTTTTCCAACAGGTCGTCCCTAGGGAGACGTAAAGGTGAGTTACTCGTCTTTAATGAGCCTCGACAAGTCCTACCTCTGTAATAAATCCAATCCTGATAGAGCAAAGTAGGCAATCGTCATCCTGGCCGTATCTGCTGCCACTGCAGACCCCGGCAGCACTGCTAGCGATCTCTGAAGGAACTTTGCATGTCGGGCAGAGTTGAGCTCGCTGGCGGAGCTCTCGGAGGCGAACGAGGACATGGGGACGGCGGGCAGGGAGGAGGACTTTGGGCTCGAAGTTCTTATCACTGTTATCACGGGAAAGAAATGTTTTGCTGTCAAAAAAGAAAGCCGAGCTGAGTCGAGGATGAGAGTACGCAATTTTCATTTCATGTTCACGAAACCTTTCGTAAGAGCAAAGACCGCAAAAAGGAGGCTATGATGGCTATCGAAGGCTGTATCAAGAATTTACTCATTTTAGTGGGTTTTGGTTAGACAACAGTTATAGGTACTCTGATCCCCAATAATAAAGCTAGTGGCAATCGTGATGCTACTTCATGAAACTGTTAAAACATAAAAACACATTGACTTTATTTGAAAGATAGCAGTTTCATTGTATTAATTTTCCTAATACTTTTATTTAGACAAATCACATCATAACAGTTAATGATCTATATAATATAATAATTCTTAATATGTTTTGACCTTTTGTACCCAGCATGCATTTCGCTTCAACAGAACTGCCTTAAAACGAGGCTCTCTTAATGGCGAACCGCGCATAGTTGCTGATACTCTGCGTCTCCTCGTCATAGAAATTCTCGTCATCCAACTGGCTGAGACTCTCCCTGCAGCCAAAGAACTTGCCGGCGTGGAACAACAACCTCCGCGCCACACCCTGCGGCAACCGCCGCTCCGGCGTCCCCACATGCGCGCCACTCACCGCAGACGCGGCAACCACCGCGCCGCCGCTATGCCGCTTGGCGCGCCCGCGTCCGTAGCACGTGCACGAGCACACGGACGCCGTGTCGGGCTCGTTCCCCACGGCCTGGACGAGGTTCCGCTCGGACGTGGCAGACGTCAGCCCGCCGCCGGTGAGCACGCGCCCGTTGACGGCCATGAGCTCGCCGTCCAGGGTGACGACGTTCTGGCCGGCGTCCTGCATGTCCTCGGCCTCGTCTTCCTCCAGGGAGAGGATCATGAAGCGGAGCACGAGGAGGTTGATGGAGGAGGAGAGCGCGGCCAGGCCGACCAGGAGGAAGACGAAGGAGCAGACCACGTACCCAGGACGGTACTGAAAAATCCATTTGTTACAAAGAACCTTTGAATGTTCTGATCAAAATACCTGCAGAGCCTGATTCTTGCCTTGCAATGCCACGAAATCCCCAAACCCGATGGTTGACAAAGTGATGAAGGTGTAATACAGCGAGTCAAAGAACGGCCAGCCTTCCTGGGTGTGGTACAGAATGGCCCCGCTCCAGACGACCACCGAGGACGTGATGCCGGACGCGATGATGAGGTCGAACTCGCTGGCATCCGTGTGGGAGTAACCCTGCCACTCGCGGAACTTTTTAATCACCACAGAGTAGAACTTGTTCATACGCTCACCTAACGTAATCAATATTATTACAACTTTTCTTGACTTACAACTTGTCATCTTACGATCATCTTACCCATGCTCTGAAACATAACCATCGCCATGGGAATGCCCAGACTCGCGTATCCCATTGTAAACGCCTTGCCCAGTGTGGTCGCAGGGGTGCTGTGCCCATATCCAATGAGCGTCAGCACCACCAGCGCGTAGTAAAAGGACCCTGCAAACTTCCACTGCGGCCCCGATTTATGCGGCTTCTTCTCTATGATGAGCAGCTCAATCACTCTGTAATCCTCCTCCGTGAGATTGTACTTCTCCATGAAGTTGCCCCGGACGCGGTCTAGAGCCTCAAACGCCCGCTCATTGTTGGTCCCCTCGAGCGCGTCGAAGACAGCCGCGCCGATCAGCAAGTACGTGAACGTCACGACGATCAGCGACAACGTCCGGACGTTGCGTCGTTTCATCATTGTGAATTATTTGCGCAGAAACACATTTGCAAAACGGATTAAAAGCCAGGGATCGTTTTCAGATCTGAGGAGGCAGAGATAGAGGAGCAGAGCAGGCTGCATACATTTGGCCTTGCTCGCTCTTCCTCCTCCTCCTCCACATACTAGTACATCCAAGCTTTCCACCTCCTATATCATTATCCTCCTCATCCTCGCTGGGACTGGAAAAAAGGCTTTCTCCTCCAAGTAAGAGACTTGCATAAAGGCCAGAGAGGTTGCGTGATTACCGCACTAGAAACTTCCGCTGCAAGTCGACATTGACGTGCGTGACCTTTTTTTCGTCAGATTACAACAGAAATTGAGTCATGCAGTGATTACACAAGAGAAGCTCCGATGGCCTCGAAACGCGGCCTCCCCTCGTCCTTCACCGCCGTGGGCGTGTCCGCGCCCTCCAAGGTCATCCTACACGGCGAGCACGCCGTCGTCTTCGGCAAGACTGGCCTCGCAGGCAGCATCGACCTGCGCACACGCATCCACCTCAGCCCGAACGCGGCCGCCGACCAAGTGCACGTCGACTTCCCAGACATTGGCGTGGCGCAATCATGGCCCGCGCGGGACGTCCAGGCCAGCCTCGTGGCGCACAAGCCCGCCGTGTTCAACTCTGACAGCGCGGCGGACATTGACCCGTACTTCCTCTCCCTGGTGCGGGACTTTCTCCGCGTGGACGAGGAGAACCTCAAGATGGCCTCGCTCATCTGCTTCTTCTACCTCTACTCCGTCATCATGGACGACGCCGTGCCCATGAAGATCACGGTGGAGTCCGAGATCCCCATCGGGGCGGGGTTGGGCTCGTCAGCGGCACTGTCAGTCTGCCTTGCAGCGGGGCTGCTCGCAATCAAGGACGAGATGGCCGGGAGTGGCTCAGTTGAATCCCCGACTGACCGAGATGCCATCTGCAGACTGGCGCTCCTCTCAGAGAAGATTCTCCACCACACCCCGTCCGGCATCGACAACGCCGTCAGCACGCACGGTGGCGTCATACAGTTCGCGGACGGGGAGGTCACAGTGCTCAGCAATGCGCCGCGGTTACGTGTGCTACTCGTCAACACTGGCGTGCAACGTGATACAAAGACAGTGGTGCAGCGCGTGCGCGCTCAGATGACCGCCATGCCGCTTGTGGTCCGATCTGTGCTTGAGGCTATTGACGGCGTCAGCCGGACCTGCCTGGCCGCGCTGACAGACATGGCGACCAACGGTGATGACAAGGAGAAGTACGAGTGCCTTGAGAGACTCATTGACTACAATCAGAAGCTGCTGGAAACTCTGAACGTGTCGCATCCTGCACTTGAGGACATCTGCGGTACAGCGTTAGAGCACGGGCTGCATGGCAAGCTGACTGGCGCTGGCGGAGGAGGATTTGCATTTGTCCTCCTGCCTCCGACGACGGCCAGCGTTAAGACTGTCAAGGCTCTGACGGATGCGCTGGCGGAGAAGGGCTACCAGTGCTGGGAGACCGATCTGGGCGTCAGTGGGGTGCAGGTCCAACGGCAGAATAACAGAGTCAACGGAGATTCCTGAGAAGAACCAAGTTGTGATCTCGTAGCTTCCAATTTTGATTGATTGGGATTTTTGGCATTTTATGTGTTCAGTTTGGCTTTAAGTAGTGCTATCTAGTCGTTTTAAATGATTTGCTGACAAGAAGGACGTATTTCGTATCCTACATATTTGAAATATAACCAATGCATAATATAACTATTTTTCCTTAGGTGCTTTACTGATATCTAGTTTTTCCCCAACTTCTTAATTAAACAAATAAGCGAGAATTAACAGTTCTTTAGGACACGCGCATTTATTCTAAGCACCAACGTTACAAAAGTATTGAACGTTCAAAACAAATTCCCCTTAACTTGATCAACTGACTTCATGCAGCCTTGTTCTTCTGCCGTTTGCAATTCTAGCATAACCATATGTACCATTCTTTAACCTCCAATGGAAAGCCCTGTTGATTCTTCACTCCAGCCTGGTCTCCTCCAGATACTGATCCATCAACTTCAACATGATGTCGGTAGGAATGGGACCTCCACGCCTCCAATCTCCATTATTGGCCTCGGCCTCTTTACTTGGGTGAGAGTTCTTCTTGGACCCGGCCTTGGACCCGGACCCTGCCGAATCCTTGGACCCTGACGCAGCCACAGCCTTGGATCCTACGGAAGCCTTGGCCGCTTCCTCTTCTTTCTGCTCAGAACTGTCCTTACCACCCTCCATCAGTCGCTCATTCAACTCCTTGTCGCCGCCCTCGGTATCCTTGGCACCACGCCAGATTGCATAAACGGCTTCCGAGGGGCCTTTCGAACAAGTGCACACAGCACTCTTGCACAGCGCCCAAACAACCTGAACCTCGGAGCTCTTCTTGGTCTTCGTCTCTGCCTTGTGCTCCGAGCTCTTCTTGTCCTTAGCCTCGGATTCTTTCTGCTCCTCGGAGCTCTTCTTGCTCTTTGTCCCGGCCTCAGTACTGCTGCCCATCACCGATGCCTCTTCTTTCGCCCCAGAACCCTTCTTGCCTTTGTTCCCTGCCTGTGCCTTCGCAGCAGAACCCTTCTTCTTCTTGCCCTTCGCGTCTGCCTCAATCTCCTCCTCAGGACTCTGCTTGGCCTCATGCTCTGGTCCATCATTGACGAAGGCCGGGTTCTCCTTCAACTCCTTGTATAGGTCTTTGGCCCTGACCACGCGCTGCATATCATATACGTCCTTAAGCGGGACTCCCCTGGGGAACACGCTGCAGTCCACATCGCCGACTGCGTCATCGCCGTACACCTTGCGCACGGCCAGCTCCTTGATGAGCTCCTTAAGCTCGTTGCAGAGCATCAGACCGAGGACAATCTTGTCCGGCTTGAGGGCCACCTTCAGCAGAGTCTGCTTCTTCTTGTTCTTCTTGGACGTTGTCATGGACACGTTGTTCTCATTGATGAACTTGAGGGATTTGTGGGGCCTGAGGGGCATGCCGAGAACCTTCCTCGTCTCCTCGTAGGGGAGGATGTGCTTGTTCTTTCCGTCGTCGCTCCACAGCTCCTTGATCTGGACGTAGATGCTCGATGTGAAGTGGACGTCGTTCATGAGTTTCTCAACTGTGGTTTGGAGAATGTCTGCGTGAGGGTCGAAGCGGATGTCGAGCCCACTGACGACGGCCAGGAGTTCGACGAAGTGTGCGAACCATCTTTCATGGTCGCTATCGCTCCTGCAGGGGCTCATGGTGCAGCAAGTGGGTGGATGGCACGAGGATGATGAGAGAAGGATTCGGTTTGGAACACCGGAACAGTCAGCAGATGGGAGACACGAGCGTAGGACGAGGTCGTAGGTCACGAGCAAGGCGATAAAAAAGACGCACTCGAGCAGGTCGATCCTGGCCTTTGCCAGCAGCTTTGGCTTCTTTCCCTTCTTTGAACGAGCGGAGTTACGAGAGTTTTGTGATCTCGTTATGTTGCCGTATGACGAGTTTTCTCAGCACCGAGCTTCAACTGAACAGCAAGAACTCAGGGCTGGAGAACCAATGAGCGACCAATGTGCATCTGCAAATATTGGTCACTCATTGGTCTTTTTATTATCTTTTTCGCCCTTGTTTATTTCTATGGTATCGCCCCTTGCTGTAGTAATATCATAATTCCCCTCATAGAATGCAATGCTCGAATGGAACACATACATGGACGTGTAATAAATGTAACTAGAAACTCCATTAAATTATGGAAGCTAAAATGGAGCTACTCATGCAATCTTATTCTAAATATACCGTTTGATTGCTTTCTTTCTTTCTTATCTTTGATATTGCATTTATTACAAGTTAACAATCATCTTTACAAACCACATGAGGAAGCTTAACTAGCCTCAAATCAACATAAAAATAGAAACTCAAGTTCTCCTCCTAGTAGACGTGCACACACCCGTAGACGAGCGTCCACACGAGGATGTAGGTGAAGAGGTTCTCAAAGACGAAGGCGGTGACCAGCTGCTGCTTGCTGATGAAGTGCTTGGCGTCGGAGCGGGCGTCCTGCAGGAGGTAGTACACGCCAAGGAGACCGGACACCACGAAGTAGAACAGGAAGCCGTACAAGGACGTCAGGCCCTGGAAAGAGGACAGGCGTTAAAGACTACTTATGGATATTAGCTAGCACATCTTTATAATCTAGAGCTATGGTGACATCATGCCGTTAGTAATCTTACTAGAATTCCTGCCGTCCCTCCTGCCAGCACCGAGAGCGACGTCCTCGCAAAGTTGATTGCCTTCGTGTTGGACATGACGTTGCGAGAGTTGAGCGGCTGAGGAGGGGAAACCGGCCCAGACGGGGAGGACGAGGAAGAAGGGCTGCGGGCCATCCTGGAGCTGGAGGACGAGGTCAAAAGGGACTTTCGGTCAAGACTGGAGATTTTGTTTTATTTGTTAATTTTGTTTGACAACTGCTGCTGAGTGCCGAGCATAGAAGAAGGAGTATATAGAATACTTTCTACAGGCAGCTAGGGCCGAATGAGCTCCTTTCGAGATGCCGCCCACGGAGAAAGCGTGAACTAATCTACGGTAAAGTGAAAATGCATCAATCAGGACACAAAGAAAATCCAAAAATCGCTGCAATTGTGTATAAATAATAGGTAATATTATTAGCTTATATTGTAAAAAATGTAGATTGCAACAAAGTATCTGCAATACTTTTTGTGATGAGATAAATTGACCCTGCGTTATTTGAATTTCAAGATACGAAAAAGACGAGAAGTTGGGTGAAAAAAAGACCATATATTCCGTATTTTGAACTTCCGGTGCAGATACGCAGCACAGCCCGTTCTTCCGCAGCACATTCACCCAGCCTGAGTGAGGCAGGGCTGCCAGATGACCAAAACATCGGCAGCAAAGTCAGAGAAAATGTTTAACTTCTGTTTGACATAAAATACGGATATAATTATATTATTCAGTTGTCCTATTGTCTGATTTAGCACTTTAAATAAAAGTACTTTAATAAAAGTTTTAATGGGCTTTGCTTAGTTACATTAATTTTTGGACTAAATTCTTTGCTAGCGCTTGTCAACCCTGGAATGCGGTAAGAGAAGAAGTCGCCAAAGACTGAGGGAAGAAAAAAGTAGAATATTCACAGTGGTTTCCCGTAACATGTGAACAAAGAGAACAAAAAGGTAATAAGTTTTTAATATAATTTTAGTATACCATTCGCAAAGCCAAGTAAAAGTAAAAACTGAGACCACTGTGGAATGTGTTGTGTCTTGGCTGAGTGTTGAGTTTTTGCTCTGCCCGGAAAAGGTGAGTTTCTCTGCTGTCCGACTGGTTTAGCCAAATGAAATTTCCCGGCACAAATTTGAATTTTATTAAGTGGACTAAATTAGCCTATATTTAAAGTCGTGTGCATAATTATTAAACACGATATAAAAAAAGAAATCTAGTTTGACATAGTATATAAGTCATAAGCCAAAAATATTATGCAAAAAGTGCTCTTGTGGGAACGTAGCACAGGTTGTGTTTGTAACATAAATGGATGAAAATCATAATAAAGAAGTTTAGTTCACGCTTCTTCCGTGGGCGGCGCTTTGAAAGGACCCAATTCGGCCTGTGTTGCCCTTTTAAAAGTTTTCTATATACTCCTTCTTCTATGGAAAAGCTGCTGAAGCTCAGCTCACTGTGTTTATTTTGAATCGATTTGCCTGACTTTCTCAAATAACAGCCGATTCA
>LR142328.1:0-10639 GCA_900659605.1 Tisbe holothuriae | reverse complement strand
GCGGGGCTCAAAGCCTCAGGAGACCTTCAGTATAGGACTGCTGGGAAAAACAGCAGTAACACAAAAGACCTTATTTTTTTCAGGGGTTTGCAAAATATTTATGTAATAAAATTTTATACAAAATATATTGATCCTGACTAGAAAAGGCTGAAAAATGACCTGAAAGTGTTATTTTTACCCTAAACCTAAATATTAGGGTCACGTTGGCTACTGGTACGACTTCTGCAATCAAGCCTTTTTTCCTTCTAAATTATGTTCAAGAATTCCAAGAGTGTTTCTTCCACCCACAGCCACCAACGTTCCACATCAATACATTAATACCACAATTTGCTGAGACGACGTGAATGTTAATTTTACACTACTTTTAACTACAGGCATTCTAAAGTTCTGAAAACTGTCCAATGGATAACATATGATAGGGAAATCCGACATTAAATAAAAATAAGTACTTTTTTGTAACGTTGTTGCCTCTTTCGAGACGTTCTGCAGAACCACTAAGGAACGCTCAACAACTTAGTTGTACACATACAACAGTAACTGTTATTACAGTCAGCTGCTTTGTTGGATGTCCCAAACATGCAGGGCCTAGTTTCTTTTAGACCCACTTCATGCCTGTTCTCCCAACATGCTTAATTCTAAGCAATATTTATTACCTGCATGTACGTAAGATTAAAAAATTGTGGCATAGTAAATGCATACATAAAACATACTTGTTGATTAACTTGCTCTAGACCATCTTAGCAATCTCGGCAAAAAAGGGCATTTTTACTCATTATTAGAGGGAACATAGTGTCAAATAGTGCTATTTTTTAGGAAAGGAGTATACCCATAGAAATAAACAAGTTCTATGAGTACGCAGTGCTATGTTCATATCCGAATGGACAATACTAGAATGCTTTAAATTTATAAAACCATTAACTAAATTCCCTCAATTCCGCTTTTGCAGCATTAAATTTTGACAATTTCCCCCCTCCCCCTTACTCGCCGCATTTTGCAGCTTTGCCAGAGTTGAATCCATATGTAGGTCAAACCCTGTTAACTCATGAATGAATCAGGCTAGAAAGTGTCTTATGGAATAAGAAAATGTTCCACATGATTATGTTAGGCAGTAACAAAAAAATCAACAAAATCAAACCAGTCCTCTTGATTCTGGCTAGTTGCGTATCTGTATAACCATCACCCCTACTACTTAGGTTTTAAAACACTTAGAACAATATTTTTACATATTCCGAATGACCGTAATTACGTTAGAAGCTGACAAAAATTTGAGCCAACTCACTCACCTATGACCGATTTTAGCCAATTACGTAATTACGGTTATATTGCGTATCCTGTGCCCATACATGATCAAACCTATAACTCTGGTGATATATCACTTAGAATAAAAATTGTGACGAAATCTGAATGTCCGTTGTTACGTTTGGGCTTGACAAAATTTTCAGCCTCCTCATGCTCCTCTGGGCGATTTTAGCAAATTGAGTATTGCGTATCGTTAAGTCCCTACCCGCCATTGGGGCATAGTTGCAAGAAATGTAGAACATTGAGGTTTAGTTTCTCTATACACATTAAAATGGGTGTTCTTGACAAATTGAGTCAGGATCTGACACATTTCTGCCAGCGAACTGGTCTCCACGGCTACTCCTATATTGCCGATGGCCGCAACAGAGCTGAGACCGTGCTCTGGAGTCTACTCTGCTTTGCGGCGCTCCTGTGGACGAGTATGATATGCTGGGAAGCATTTCTGTCATGGGATGAAAATCCAGTCAAGACATCGTGAGTTTTATTTGTTGTAATGGTTGCTGATCGTTTGTATTTTGTTATACGTTACTAAACCATCGACAAGAATATCACAGTTTCATAGATATTGTGACCCATCGGTTTCTGTTAACTGTAAATAACTGTTACTAATTATAATATCTACAGTTATTTTATGTGAAAGCAATGTTTTCCTATTATTATGGACAAGTAACATTGACCAATCAAATTCATGTTCTTTTCTCTAGAGTATCAAACTACCAATATCCTCCCGAAAAGGTTCTTTTTCCCACTGTAACTCTCTGTGCAAACACAAGCATGGACGAATTCCTATATTTGGCAAAGATCATAAATAAGGTATGAGATGAAATTCTCTTGTTATTACAGTAAATGGGTAAGTGTTTGCCCAGTGGCAACTAATTCCTTCCTTTACACGACTGCCTACACTTGGACCAGACTGACTCTGATCAAATCTGAGTCACTAGAGGAATACACTCGGGGCAGAACGGTTAAAACACTGGACAATTTTCTTGCGGATATGGGCTCAAATCCCAGTGCCTGCTGCACATAATACATAACTTAAACTCGACTTAAAGTACTAATGACAATATTCTAGTTTAAATTCAGATGTCTGGGCAATTTAAATCCTAGTACTAGTGATGATGATCTAGAACCATGTACAATGTCTGAGTACCATACTATAAGAAACTCTTCATACTTTAATGAGTAAGTAAAGCTCCTGTTATTGTATTATTTTGCCTTATCTATAACGATAATTAAATATACCAATATGAAAAATAATCATATTCAGACTAAGATTATCTCAAACAAAAAGTACTATTTCAAATATTTCAGTGCTCTGACTCAACTAGCTGTATTACTATATTTGTTTAGGTTCATCAACCTGTTGCCAGAATTGTTTGAAAAGGCTGTGGAGCAGATTGGTAATGTGATAAAATCTGTTATATCTTGCTTATTATTTACCATGGTTGCATTTAATTTCAGGAGGAGACTTTGATTTCCCCCTAGTTGCTCTTTGGAATGGTAAGAGATGTGTATGTAATATGTAAAAAAGCTATATTCCTAGCTAGTCATCAAATCAGTTGAATAGCCTAAATGCTAAGAGGAAGAATTAGTGTCTGCATGAGCGAAAGCTCGTGACGGAATGGTTAGCATGCAAGACTCCCCTGCAAGGGGTCCGTGGTTCAAATCCCGGGTCCGGTGCATGGGATTTTTCGCCGGATTTTTCAATTGCTCTCCAAAAAGCTGCCACACAAATTGCCCATGGGCGGCGTGCTATTGCAATGAACCTGAAGAGGGAGTGCCCTAAAATATATAAAAAGGGATGCATAGCAAATATTTTTTAAAGTGTCGACATGAAGCCTTAAACCTGAATATGCAAATTACTTCTGTCACAACTGGCCACTGTATAAAGCTAAAAATCAATAGGTTAATTCTCTCCTTCTTAACTGGCCACTGTATAAAGCTAAAAATCAATAGGTTAATTCTCTCCTCCTTCTTTCTTCATATTGTAGTGCCAGAAGGCCTTCCTGATACCCTTCGAGATGCACTTTCTGAGGAGATTCTCGACAACGTTGACTATAATGAGGTATCCAAAAGAGTGTCTAAAATGCCCAGGGATGAATACAAGGTGAAAGAGAGAAAAAATTACGAAGAGCTTTAATCATATAACGGTCACCATTTTAGTTTTCCTACGATCTGTTCAGAAAGTACCTGGAAATGTTCATCACATTTCCAACGGAATCACCCGAGTTTGACATTCGGAACGTGTCTGGAAAGCAGCATTTTCACTCAGAATTATTTACAAAGAATACTCAGATGATTCATGATGAGAAGAAAGGACTCTTGGGGTAATTGGACCAATAATTTGCACTATTCTCTGTTAATGAATCTTTCAGAAACCGGATTCAAGAGGTGGACAATTTTCTCGGCCGGGTTGGAATCTTTAATGGTAAAAATAATTCAATATTGCTGTAACTCATACATACTCAGCTCAGGATTACAGAAAATGTTTAAGATCCTATGTCATATCAGCTCTACTGAAAAGTGCCGCTAAATTTGCTACACAATCACAAAACCTCTCCTAATCCTAAAATTTGTTGTTGTCCCTACACGGTGCGCGTCACCATGAAACATATAGATACAATAATTAGTATCTCAATGCCATGAAATCATAAAATTCGTGCTCTACAGTGTCGTGGTTTTCTACAATGATGGCAACACCGCAGGCCCACAGTCCTCTGCAGCAACTGTGGGCTTCTTCTACAGCGACTACGACGCTGTGTTCTTCAGCAAGACACCCTACAACTACGCGGCTGCCTACAACAATGGCACCGTTGCCGCCCAGAAATCGGTCCTCTTCTATGCTACAGTCCTCTGCATCGACGACCTCATGTTCAAGTTCAACAACGGTTCCTTGGTATGGCGTCATATGCAGGTCATAAAAGGTGTCACGTATTTCAAAAGTAACAGACATGAAATAATTGAATCACAAGGCCTCTACCTACATGACGTTCCTCCATGACAATACAGCTGCAGTCCTCTACAACGCCGCCACTGCGTTCCTCTTCACCTGCAAAGGTGACAGTGCCGTGCTCCTCTGCAGCTGCTACAACTACAAAAGTGCAGTGCCATGTTCTTCGACCGCTACGATGATTCGTTCCTCTGATGCTACAAAATGATGAGTGCGCCGCGGTCCTCTTAAATGAGGCCACTACAATCCCAATGACGACACCGGAAAAAGCCTCTTTAATGAAGCCGTCACGATCTTCTACAAGGACGCCGCCACTTCGGTCCTCTATAATAACGCTGATAAGCAAACGGATTTCTCTGCAATGACACCTCCACAGCAACGTTGTCATGTACTAATAGTCATTATTAGGCAATGGCATATGTCATGTAAAACAGTAAAAGTAATCGACGGACTCATGTACAAGTCATCAACATTGTTATGAAGAAGTCAATAAGATTGTAAACAGTAAAAATACCGTTTTATACCGATATTTTAATGTTTAAAATCATACACAAATATTCTTTGGCTTGTACTGTAGTCACCACAGCCGCAGCAGCATTCTGTAAGCAGCTGGCAAAAAGAAGAATGTGGCCTAAGTTGCGTGATTTTATCAGTAAAAGTGCGATAATCGAGGGCGTGCTGATGAGACATGTGTATTTATCCAATCTGTATAATCATTCGCCTAATCCCTGAAATTTTTCCAGAGGCCAACCAAGTTCAACCCATTATATTTGTCCCTGAGAATCCCTTAACGGTCTGTCGTCCCTGCGCTAATGAGAACTGCACTTTACACCGGGATATCCTGAAAACGGTCAAGAAAATGTATTTTGCTGCCAGTGCAAATAAAGTCGGACTGGGGACACTCCTCAGAGAGTATTTGCATCCAATCTTGCATAAGGTGAGAGATACAAGCAGATTTTTGAAATGTAAATTGTAAATGACTTTAATCTAGACGAGCTATGTTGGCTTTGAAGGAGAATCAAACAGTCTACAAAGAATTATGACTGGGATAACGCAATTCTCAAGGGATACAAGTGGTATATAAAAATGATTTTACCTATTTTTCTGTTTATAGAATGTCTTTTGCAGACTATTCCCCACTTGACTATTTGAAACACTTTTTGGAGTATAGTGGTACCCAACTTACTCTCGACACAAACTCAACAATATCTGAATATCTCACACATGATGAATTCCTTGCAAGCGGCTTGATTGAAACTCTCAGGCATTCCATAGTGATTGGGAAGTATGGAAAATATGAAGAGATTGATCAAGCAGCTAATTTGATCCAAAATAGCTTTGGAATGTACAAGTCTGAGTTAGTACAGTTTAACATAATTTACTTTACACTATTCAAGAGCGTTTCCACTTCGCCCCTCGTTTGATGTGTGTATTCGCTAGATGGCAGGTGATGTCAGAGAGTTGTCTTCAGTTTATGAAACACTGGTTTCCATAACTCTTGCATAAACCAGTTCAAGATTGTTTTACTGTGGCACGGATGGTTGAATAGCATATTTTTGTTCCCTTAAAGTTTACACACGCATCATTAAGTTTCCGTGGACGCGTGGCTGTGGCCAAGAGATTATATATTTTATATTAAATGGTTCTAACTTCTAAAATTTATTGTTGCAGTGCTGGAAACAATTTTCAAGCGGAGTACAAGTTTTTCCACTTCCTTGACCAGATGAACACGGATAGTGATCTCAACCCAGTGTCTGCCTTCACCATTGTAAGTGATGTCATGAAAGAGTTCATTTTTGGCAGCAGTGGCAACCCTGATGTAGGTCTGAAGGACTTTCAAGTGGGAAATGTGAGTTAAAATGCAGTTTCTAATTCGAGATACTTTTGAGATGTTGCATACGGAACATTGTGGGTTCATTTTTTATGGCCGTTATATGTAGCCACAGTTGATTGTACTGTACAATCACAACAAAAATGGCCTCATTGCAGTGAACTGTAACTACATTACTAGAACAGTTACTGAAATTCGATAGCATCCCTGAAGGATGTGGGGGCAGCAATCTTGGAGAATTTACTTTATTCCAAATAGGCAAGTGAGACCTCAGCTTCCTTCTTCTCTTTCATTCTGCCCATTTGGAATAAAGTAAATTCTCCAAGATGGCTGCCCCCACAATCCTTCACAACAAGCCCAGGCTACACAGGCAGGTAGGCCGGGACAATTTCAGTTCTAGTAGAGTAGTTACAGTTCACTGCCTCATTGTCATGCATCACGAAACATCATTTTTTCCGGCCTGTACCTTGCAAAAAGAACTAGAACTACTCAACTAGAAATGATGGGGACTGTGTTCAGAAAAAAAACACCAATAAGTATTGTGTTAAAATATTAGAATATACAGGGAAAAACTCTTAACCCATTTGTAAGGTATAAATAAGAGGACATGATGCAATGACCATTCAGCATTACAATTCTTCAACCCAGGCTTCTCAGACAGGGTGTGACATGGACCAACATTTTTTCATGAGGAATCTTCATTTCTAGTTAATTAATTCAATGGTTTTGCAGCTTAGTAACTCGGCTAGTCAATGCAAGGCTGAGAGGGAAGCTTCCGTGAGAGAAGAGAAACATCTGCTGAGCGCTGAGAACATGAGCGTGAGGAGGAGACTTTTTGAGGAGAGTCTTCTTGAGGCTGAGTTTTATTATGGCAGCAGGAATGAGTCACTTAAAAAAGAGAAAAAGGGGAGAAGAAAGAGGAGAAAGAGGGAAAACTCAGTATGAACATGCAAAATCGGGAAGGGAAGCCAAACATGCTTTGTTTTGACCAGTAATGTCAACGGTGGTTCCCATGAAGTTAGTATACAAAGAAGGAGCCGAGACTTCGGTAAATGCAGCTCTCTCATTCCTACCAATGTAGTGGGTAAATGCAGCGCCCTCGCCATAACTGTCAGCTGTCGAGTCTCAGCTCCTCCCTTTTATAGTAGCTTCATGGTTAAAATATTTTTTCCAAGGTTAAAAGTCTGTGGGTAATCGGCGCCGGAACAACTCTGTTTAGTGTATAGTAGTATATACTTGTTATTTAACCATTTAACTAGTTATTACTACAGACATGTGTTCAACTAACGATTGAGCAAGTATTTTGAACAATATCATCGATCATAGATCACATTAGGCCACTGTGGACTCATTTCCTTGCTATTCCCTGCAGTTGCCTACATGCACTCCATCAGCTAGTTTTAAAGTAGAGTTTGTCCAGGAAATGTTAGCAGCTATCAAGTACTTCTCTATAAAGGAGTACTTGCAGCTATATTTGACCGCGCTGCTCCAATTTCTCCTGGAGGTCAAGCCCACTTGGAGAAACTTTTCGGGTCCAACACCTGAACACCCCCTAACAGTTAAAACACCCCTGTAGAGACACGAGAAGGTTGCTCGGTCAGATCAGCTCTAAAGCATCATATCATATGAGAACAAAGAACAAAATGCTGCTGGCTGCACAACAGTCTGTTGCAAAATAAGTAAAATATTGACAACTATACATAGAAAATAGAATACAGTAGTATATCAATTACTTAAAGCTTATATTAAGCAGTCATTTTTGTTTCTTTTTAATCTGAAGGCATGATCTGCAGGCATACTGATGTAAAAAGCACATAAAATTTACAAATTACATACGTACTTATTTTGCACAGTATTATATAATAAGACTAAGAATACTACCATGCAATATAAACATTGAGAAGAGTTGAAAAATAGAGGCCATAGAAGTATTAATAAATGACACACGAAAACCTCCTTAAAACAGAGCTACCGCAACATTTGGCTCCGCCTCTCTCAACCTTGTATTATTTCAAATTTGGCCAGTGAACGGTAACCGTTGAGTAATTTAACAGATCCTTGTTGGTAGTGAGTGTAACTTATTGAAGTAATTGGATACAGCTTGCATACTGCACTGTTTTAAGTGTTTTTGCTCATTGAACTGGAGAATAGCACATGGGCTTCCTTTTTGTGCATGTTATTTTAATGTTTTAGTTAATAATGACATTACTCGTCGCTTTTACACCAAACTAACTTGTGAACAAAAGTCAATTACACAAGTAGACATTACATTTTCTATTGAACTCCAATATTTAAGCGAATTAATGGTATGGTATTTGATTTGTTTGTTTCATTCCCCAATGTAATTGCGTATTAATACGGATCAAATCCAAACTAATTCCGAAAGCAAATAAAAAATATTAATAATGTAACTGTATATTTGCATAGAGGAGAAAATGTTTACATCTGAGAAACCGATTTAGGCATTAACTGAATTCTTTCCCTTTTTAGTTGTCCCAGTGAACGTAGCAACAGACACTTTCACAACCCAGACAGAAAAGAAAATATGTAATTTGCTGCCATTAATTGTACTAAACAGCACTATTGCCATGGTAAATAGTTTATCATGGAGGTTCAGCTTTACTTACATCATTAAGGTATGCACAGGAAATATTGTTTTAATACTCAATATTAATAATATTACATTGTTATTTAGCTACATAAATGAGCAGGAAAATAAATTTTATTCATTAGCATATGCTGTACAGTAATATGAGTAATTATTTGCTCTTACCCAGCTTCAACAATGTGCATTGTCAGCATAAAATATTTTTAGGAAATGATTTATGCACGTGCTAATTTATTGTATTGTGAAAAAAAATTGTTTCTGTTCTTTTAGCGTATATGTTTGTAAATGTGCTTAAATGCACTTCTCATTTTAATGTCTCATGTATCCATCTCCTCTCCTTCCTCTGCCTGGCAACGAGCTTGAAGCTCAATGTTTCAGTTGCCACATCAATGGAATTTTGGGGGTTGCTTTCTCAAGGCCACTAAGGACAGAAGGAAGGGCCGACATCTTGCCATAATATGCTTGTAACATCCACAGGGTATAACACTTGTAGTAAATGTACACACAATATCCAAATATATACTTCAAACTTTTTTCCTATTACTTTATCTAATGACTAAATCTGGGTTTGTCTCATCACTAAGTCTTGTAACCACGTCAACCGCTTCTTCTCTCTCTCTTCATGAGGTAAAGGCGTGAGCTAAGTAAGTCAAGCCAAGAAAAGCTTCAAGATTCAGACATTTTAACCAGACATTCATTAACAAAGTACATTAAAATATTATATAATTTTAGAAGTATAAATATTATAAAACATGATGAGAAACCTGAATGTTTGAAAGAGATGGCAATATTGCAATATTTTACTGCTGAACTTGTACAAAAATAGACATTATTTAAATTATGCATCTGCAAGTGACGTTATACTTCCATCACGTTCATTCTGCGTGCGCATGTACTTAACTTTTATAGTCATAGCTTTCTCTCTCAGTCTTCAGTCTAAGTCTTCAAAGCTCATGCGTAGGCAACACTGTTACATCAGCAGGTTTGACTAGGAAATAGTCATTTGAAAGTCATACAACCGAGTTGGTTCTCCAGTGTACATTACAAAAATAAGTGGCTTAAAATAGTGTGATACTCGTGCAAGTATTCAACCAATGTACGTCACTTCATGAAATAGATTCTCTTGTCCTAGGTAGTTGAGAGAGAGAGAGAGAGAGAGAGAGAGAAGTGAACAAACAATATCGCCAAAATATTATCCAGTGAGGGGAAAATCATTTGCTCAGTGCGTGAACAGTGAAGCAACATCTTGTGACTGTCAACGAATCATACGAGTTGCTTGTGAAACAGGCTGGACTGACACAGTGGGGTCAAGTTAGATGTTCGTTGACATTAGACCACTGTGCGGAATCGAAGTGATTTAAACTAAATAATGATGTTAATTTTTACTCATTGAATTTGAATATCAAGCGCGTAACTAACATTCCGTTACTCATTTCAAAGGGCAGAATAATAGGAATTTGGTTAAGTCAGAAATAGAAAAGTTACTGAGAATATTAATAGGTCAACAACTTTAAAACGGAACACAACCTAATTAAACAACTAGTATTTCCGGATTGTTAAACACTTTAATACGACGTAATTCCCACCCTAAAACTGGATTGAACAAGATTAAACCCAAATTCACAAGAAAAGAGGCTCGATTGGAAAAGATCTTTCAACGTAGAAGGAACAAGGAAAAAACTTGAAAATCGGGGGCCGGACATTTTCTTTCTCAGTCCGCTGCAAGCTATTGAGGAAGAAGCACCGAAAGAAGAAGAAGAAAACATACAACTCTTTACTACTAGAGGCTTCCAATTACGCAAGGAAAACAATTATATCTGACGTAATTTGGTTGAGATACCAGATAAGAAAACGAAAGTTATTCATACAAGACATAACAATGGCTCGCACAATGACCCCCAGTGCCGCCATGCACATCCCCGGCCGCAACGCCACCAGCGCCAATATGACC
>LR142327.1:0-10634 GCA_900659605.1 Tisbe holothuriae | reverse complement strand
GTAGAAGGATGTGTAGAAGTAATGATGTGTTTATATAAAATTTCCCACTTTTTCAAAACTTTTTTACTTCACATGTTGCCTTCTAACGGCCACTGCTTAGGAGTTATTGTCGCTCAGAATATTACATCTTACAAATAACACCCTGTATTTTACTAGTAGAAAAGCAGGATATCTTTTAACAAAATGAAGCCGGTATGTGCACATTTTGACCTAGTTTCCCTTGCAAATATTTAATGTGTGAATTTGATATAAAATCTTAATTAACTTCCAGGATCGTCGAAACCCGCCCTGACAAAGCCATCTGCATCACCGGAAAGTCATCCACCCTATCCAAGGAAGACGTCCGAATGACCTTCGACAAGGGCACGAGGACGCTGCCAAACCGGAAGTACGAATACGTCGAGGACCCGAAGATTGACTACGCAGACTCTGGAAACCAGGTCGGCGTCCGCAAGGTGCCCAAAGGCATCCCCTCCGGCGGCATCAACATCACCGTCGTCGGACAGAACTTCAACTACATCCAGTCCCCGGAGATGTACGTCGTGTACCAAGGCCGGCGCCACAGTGGTCCCTGCATTGTCGTCGATAGTAAAAAGATGCATTGCCAGTCTCCCAAGGTGGACGCGGCGGTCGCGTGGCGGAGCATCGACAACCCGGAGCCGATCAAGCTCGACTTTGGCTTCATCATGGATGACGTGACGCGTGTTCAGAACCTGTCAAAGATCCTCAACTCGCATGTGTTGCTCTACCCAGACCCCGAGTTCAACAAGTTCAACGAGGACGACGGCGTCAAGTACTACAAGAGCGACTACCTCACGCTCAACGGCAAGAACTTGAACAGGGCGAGCAGGGAGACCGACATGAGGGTCAAGATTGGCAACAAGTTCTGCAATGTGACGAGTCTGTCTCTGAATCAGCTGACGTGCAAGCCGCCAGAGGAGCAACCGGCTGCGCTGCGCAACGGCGTTGAGGACTACGACGAGCTGCCTGAGGTTGTCGTCATGATCGGGGAGAACCTGGAGTACCGCATTGGCCGGCTGAGCTACAGCCTTGCTGGCGATGGACAGCTGCCAAAGCCGGTCATGATTGGTGTGGCCGTTGGCGCTGGAATTCTCCTGCTCATCGTGATCGGAATTCTCATTCTGTACCGCCGCAAGTCGACTGAGAGCGTGCGTGTGCTGAAGAACATGCAGGAGCAGATGGACGTGCTGGAGCTGCGCGTAGCCGCCGAGTGCAAGGAGGCGTTCACTGAGCTGCAGACTGAGATTACAGAGCTCGGTGGGGAGTTGCGTCAAGGTGGAATCCCGTTCCTGGACTACCGTACTTACTGCGTCAGCATTCTGTTCCCGAATGTGTCCGACCACCCTGTTCTCCAATGGGACCGGCCAGAGCTCCAGCGTAAGGAGAAGGGTCTGCGCATGTTCGGCCAGCTCATCATGAACAAGACATTCCTCGTACTCTTCATCCGCACCCTGGAGAGCAACCGCTACTTCTCGATGCGCGACCGCGTCAACGTCGCCTCGCTCATCATGGTGACGCTCCAGTCGCGGATGGAGTACTGCACGGACATCCTCAAGACGCTCCTCGGAGAGCTCATTGAAAAGTGCATTGACGGCAAGTCCCATCCCAAGCTGCTGCTGCGTAGGACCGAGTCCGTCGCGGAGAAGATGCTCTCGTCCTGGTTCACGTTCCTGCTGTACAAGTTCCTTCACGAGTGCGCTGGCGACCCGCTGTACATGCTGTTCTGCGCCATCAAGCATCAGGTGGACAAAGGCCCCGTGGATATGATCACGCACGAGGCGCGTTACTCGCTCAGCGAGGAGAAGCTCATCCGCCAGCAGATTGACTACCGCCAGATGACCGTGTTCGTCTCCATGTCCCCGCAGACCATCTACATGTCTGGGCTGGACCCGCAGGGCGACAACATGGACATCCCCGTGCGTGTGCTCGACTGCGACTCAATCAGCCAGGTCAAGGAGAAGTCCCTCGACACTGTGTACCGCGCGTTCCCAGCCAGCCAGAGGCCCAAGAAGGAGGACCTTGACCTGGAGTGGCGCACGGGCACGTCCGGCAGGCTGATCCTCTACGACGAGGACAGCACCACCAAGACTGAGGGCGACTGGAAGCGCGTCAACAGTCTGAACCACTACAGGGTGCCCGACGGCGCCCTCCTCACTCTAGTCCCAAAGCAATCCAGCATGTACAACATATCCACCACCATGTCAGACAAGTCGGACCGCCACTTGTACCACAAGTACGAGACGCTGAACCTGTCCAAGATGGGCGGTGCGGGCGGCGCCGGCCACTCCCCGCCTCTCAGCCGCGCCACGTCGCCGCTCAACCACGACTACGACAACGGGCTCAAGGTCTGGCACCTCGTCCGGCACGAGTGGGACAACGACAAGGACGGCGAGCGCCACAACAAGATGGTGTCCGAGATCTACCTGACCCGACTGCTCGCGACCAAGGGCACGTTGCAGAAGTTCGTGGACGACCTGTTCGAGACCATCTTCTCGACGGCGCACCGCGGCTCCGCCCTGCCGCTGGCCATCAAGTACCTCTTCGACTTCCTGGACGACCAGGCGCTGCAGCACGGCATCACTGACGACGAGGTCGTGCACACGTGGAAGAGCAACTCGCTACCGCTCCGGTTCTGGGTCAACCTCATCAAGAACCCAGACTTTGTCTTCGACATCAGCAAGACGAACATTGTGGACTCGTGTTTGAGCGTGACCGCGCAGACGTTCATGGACGCGTGCTCGACGTCGGAGCACATCCTGGGCAAGGACTCGCCCTCGTCAAAGCTGCTGTATGCCAAGGACATCCCCGTGTACAAGGACTGGGTCGACCGGTACTATGCCGACATCAAGGCCATGCCGGTCATCTCGGACCAGGACATGAACGCCATGCTGGCAGAGGAGAGTCGCCTGCATGCCAACGAGTTCAACCTGAACAGTGCGTTGCATGAGTTGTATCAGTACGCGGTCAAGTACAACGAGCAGCTGATTCTCACTCTGGACGAGGATGAGTTCAGCTGCAAGCAGCGGCTCGCGTACAAGCTGGAGCAGGTGCACAACGTCATGCAGAGCAGTGAATAAGTGTGTAAAATATGCAGTTATGGCGATTGGACGCTTAAAACATGAATCGAATCTTCCATATTGCATTGCCATCAATTTGGGACGACGACGACTCAAAACCGAGATATTATCAACATCTTTATTATTAATAATATTAAATTTGATCATTGTTCGTTTGTACCGCGACTAAACTCGTGAAGCTGTGACTATTTTTCAGACAAAACTGAGTAATTATCATTGTAATGGTAATTTAATTTGGAGAAATAAGAAGAAAACCCTGAAGTAACCATTTGTAAGTTGCATGAAATGCATGTCTGTGGTTAAACGTTTTAGTAGATGAGGCAGGATTTTTATTCCTTATATTGTTTCACAAACATAACTCTCAAAATGGTTACAAATCCGTTCATTTAAATAGTGTTATCATCATCAATCAATACCTCAATTGTCAAGGTTTAAAAACAAGATCATAGTTTCTCACACAGACATTCATTTCTTATTTTTGCAAAAACTATTTTCTAGGTCAATATTATTTAATTCCGTATTATTATTAGTTCACTCTCTATATCTATACATACAATACAGTGACTGGAAGAAAAGTTAGTAATATTAATATAATAATCAGTGAAAAACACACACAAACCCACTTTTGCCCCCATAAAACACGTTAAAAGTACCGTTGCACAAATTTTCGATGCAAAAATACACTCTGCAATTAAAATTGATATTGTTGGAAAACTCAAAAATCTCAGCAAAAGTGACTTAACAATAATGAACAATACAGAAGAAGAAAAATAGGGAATATTAATTGACTCTGAGCAATTACACAAGTATATTAGCAGGCCTGAAAGTTGCGTGATTTTATGGGCTAAATTGTGCGCAAAATAGTTATTCTCTGTTTTAGCAGCGGACATTCTCGAAAACTATTGGTGACTCCAGTAAAAAAGCAATATTTCTCATTGTATACAAGTCAGCCCCTCTAAGACCTCACTAACATATGGAATCACCTCCCCCCTGACGTGCTCTACTTGTACTGGTACGGGAATCCACGTCTTGTGTGTTTATGAGCACGGACAATAATGCTATACAGTACATATATTTGTGTCCATATGTACGATATGTTTTGCATGGCGTTGTAATAAATGTACATGATGTCACTCTGAATGACGTCGCACTACATGATGTAGCTCAGGATGCCGTCGTAGTAGCAACAATACAACCCCCCTTAACACATAGCATCGCCACGCTTGCCACTGCCACCGTGCCTAGAAGGGTGAGAAGCATGCAGAGTTGACGTAGTAGTGGCTGTGGCCGGGAAGAATGGCACCCTGGGGTGGAGGAGGCATTTGGGGCCTGGTAATATTTTGAACTAAACGAAATGAACTATTGTCCTTTTTGAGTCACCAATAGGCAATGAACTTGGAATATTTTACATAAATATACTTCAATGGATAGGGCAGGCGCTACTTCACCAAAAAAATCACGCAACTTTGAAGCCTGCTAATATGACATAGCATCTTCGTCATCATGGATAAAGTATCTATTAAATTGTTAAAAAACCGTTTTCCCCCAAAGGAAGTTCCTTCCCAATTTTGATACCATTTCCCCTTGCAATCTACCTTTAAGTAAAGCATTGGGATCTTACAGTAACTCGCAGAATACACTTGAAAGGTCTAAAATAACAATTATCAATATGCGGACATAAAGAAGTAAAATTGTCGTTAAAGATGGAAAAATAAGTTATATAAACCAGTGTCTCTTCACTCAGTTAAAACATATTCTCTTTTGTGTACCAAAGGTTAATACACGGAAAACTAAAATAAAAGCTTTTTCCAGGAAAGAAAACTATTTACGAGCGCGATTATTCTTCACATTATTGATGCATGTATACATCGAGAATAACGTTCACAATGTGAACTCTTCCTAAGCAGGCTAGCTGGAAAGGCAGTCTAGTGCATAGTGCGTGCGCTCAGCACAACAACACTTCACATAGTTGTTGCTACCTCCACTCAGAAGTGGAAGCTGATTTGTCCTATTGTCATAATGGGGTGTTGTACCAAACTATCCCTACTTTTCTTCGTTATATTTGTGCCACTGTTTTACCTATTCATCAATGACCGTCTATTTGAGCCTGATGTGAAACAATACCTCCCAGAGAAAAAGTACTTTGGCCCTGGCAACCGTCCTGCCAATGAAGACGCATCCATAAGGCCATTCAAAGTGGATGTTAATGACCAAGTATTGAAGGATCTTCATCAACAACTTGCCTCAGATCTTAAGCGGTTGTCCGCAGCACCTGGACCATTGGAGAATGTTGCATTCAATTATGGTTTTGATAACAAGTATCTGCAGACTGTGCTCAAATATTGGAAGGATGAGTTTAATTGGCGGCAGGAGGAAGTGAAGATGAACCAGATGCCACAGTTCAAGACAACCATTGACGGCATTGACTTTCATTTTGTCCATGCCAAGCCACAGAAAGATGAGACCAGACCCGCGCTTCCACTATTGCTCTTACACGGCTGGCCAGGATCCTTCTTGGAATTCCAGAAGATCATCCCAATGCTGACCTCCCCTCCAAAGGAAGTTCCTTTTGTATTTGAGGTTGTAGCACCATCACTACCTGGCTATGGCTTCACAACCCCATGCAGCAAAGTTGGATGTGATAACATCCAAACAGCACGCATGCTCAAGGAGCTTATGGAGCGTCTAGGTCATGACCAATTCTACACACAAGGTGGGGACTGGGGTGGCATCACCTTGGGATCCATGTCCGTTCTCTACCCACAATCCGTACTCGGCTACCACACCAACTTTGCCCAAGTCAGCAGCAACGGAGCCATGGTCAAGAGTTTACTCACATACCTCATGCCATCGCTATTTGCAACACCCGAGGAGATGCATCTCATCAATCAAATGGCCGGAGAACCAGCTCTAATGCTGGAGGAAACCGGGTATTTGCACCTCCAGTCAACCAAACCAGACACCCTGGCAGCATCCCTAACAACATCCCCAGCAGGACTGGCCGCCTGGATCCTGGAGAAGTTCAGCAGCGGCACCGACTACTACCGCAACAAGGCACGATCAGACGGCGGCCTGCCGCTGACATTCCCCATGGACGAGCTCCTGGCCAACATCATGATCTATTGGGTCACAGCCACCGGAGGCACTTCAGCCAGATACTACGCGGAGAACTTTCAACTTGGAAGCAATGCTATTGCCGTGTTTAAAGCTCCAGTCTATGTGCCGACTGGAGTCATCATCTTCCCGAATGAGTTCACGCTGAGGCCGAGGAGCATCACGGAGAATAGGTACCGGAATTTGGTGTCGTATAGTCTGATGCCGAAAGGGGGCCACTTTGCGGCCATGGAGGAGCCAGAGTTGTTGGCTAGGGATTTGTGTGAGTTTGTTGAGAAAGTGAGGAGTGGGCAAAGTTCGGGGAAGAAGAACGAACTTTGAATATGTACAAAATTTGAACAAATATATTCCAGTTAACTTAAGACAAAATGCACACGAAAATGAAATAGTAAAACCGGGAATCATTCATCTTTGATTTAAATAGCACTACGAATCCTTTGAATTATAACATCCACTTTAAAGTCGACGATCAGAGCCAAGAAATCGAGCCAATAAATGAACTTCAGAGCTCAAGGCAAAATTATATCCGAGGTTTAGTGGATTTTCTCCGTTCATTGCGCTCTGGTGGTATCTCAGGTCAATATTTACACCGAGTCAAATGTACCAACTTGAAACGTTCTCGATGAACTTGCGGAAGTTACATTAGTTTCTGTGACAGGTTGTTTTCATTGTGCGCCAAGTGTTACATGCACCAACATGGGCTTCTGCTGGAAGCTCTCCTTGCTCCTGACGCTGGTGTCAATGCCAGTGTTGCACCTCTTCCTCAACGACCGCCTCTTCCCCTCAAACATTGCAGAGATGATGCCAGAGAAAAAGTTCTTTGGCCCTGGAGCCAGACCGGCCAAGGAAGACAGCTCCATCCGGCCATTCAAAGTGGACATTCCTGACCAAGTGCTCACAGACCTGCAGACACAGCTGGCCGCTGATGCCAAGAGGCTTGCTGCAGCGCCGCCGCCTCTGGAGGGTGTGGCATTCAACTACGGCTTTGACAACAAGTATCTGCAGCAGGTCATCAGTCACTGGAAGGACAAGTTTAACTGGAGGAGTGTTGAGAGGAAGATCAATGAGATGCCGCAGTTCAAGACCAACATTGACGGAGTGGACTTTCATTTTGTCCATGTCAAGCCAAAGGAGAGTGAGAAGAGGCCAATTTTGCCCTTGCTGATGGTGCACGGCTGGCCGGGGTCTTTTATTGAGTTCCAGAAGATCATCCCAATGCTGACGGAGCCACCAAAGGACGTCCCGTTTGCGTTTGAGGTGGTATCTCCGTCGTTGCCAGGTTAGTTTGCATATATAACTTATAATAAATACATTAATACAATAAAAATTGGGTAACAACACCAAAAGGTTCTGTTTAAATTCAATCAACAAATTATTTATTAAGTTTTTTGTCTCTTCTATTTTTTTTCAGGGTTCGGGTTTACGTCGGCCTGCGCCAGAGAAGGCTGCGACTCCCTCCAGACCGCCCGGATGTTCAAGGAGCTCATGGAACGACTCGGCCACAACAAGTTCTACGCTCAAGGCGGTGACTGGGGCTCAGCTGTACTCTCTACGCTAGCCGTTCTCTACCCCGACTCTGTCTACGGATTCCACTCAAACTTTGCCATCATCAACACCATGGGATCCATCTTCAAGGGAATGCTGGTGGGCATGGCCCCGTCCTTGTTTGTGCCAAAGGAGGAGCTTTTCCTGGTGGAGAAGATGGCCTCAGACCTGCCAAATGGGTTGCTAGAGTCCGGATATCTCCATATCCAGGCAACAAAACCAGACACTATTGGAGCATCCCTGATCACTTCCCCATCTGGCCTGGCAGCCTGGCTTCTGGAAAAGTTCTCAACTGCCACAAACCTCAAGTACAGAGATCATCCAACTGGCGGCCTCACTGAGCAGTTTACACTGGATGAGCTGCTGAGCAACGTGATGCTGTACTGGGTGACCAGCTCTGGCGGCACGGCTGCCAGGTACTATGCCGAGAACTTCCGCAAGTCAAGCTATTGCAACACGGCAATGAACACGCCTGTGCTGGTGCCAAGTGGTGTGGCTGTCTTCCCTAATGAGATGTCCCAGAAACCTCGTACCATTGTTGAGAACCGGTATCAGAACCTGGTCTCGTATAGTTTGATGGAGCGGGGAGGGCATTTTGCGGCGTTGGAAGCGCCAGAGCTGCTGGCAAAGGACGTGTTTGGGTTTGTGAAGCTGGTGGAGGAAATGAGGACGTCGTCCAAAGAGAAGGCAGAGCTGTGATCATATTTTAAACCCCAAAAATGTCACAAAAAATCCATTTGCAGTATTATAGTCTCCCGACTCTTCTCCTGTTTAATAAATGTTGTTAAGATTTATGAGTTCATTGCCATACTGATACCAATCTGGCTAATGTTTTAATGCCTCCTCTTCGACTCTCATCTTCATGTGAACCACTGTTATTATGTTCCGTTTTGTTAATCAGATTGCTCATAAACCACCCAAATTGCGCTGAATCTTCGATATGATTCGCACTTCAGTTATTTTAATGGGCTTTGTGTGTATTGCCATGGGCACAATATTGAATACATGTAACTAGCACCTAGGAGACATGATGTAAAGTAATTAATAATCTCATTTCTTTGCCGCATTAAAAATGCTCCAAATCAAGGCATAACTTCATTATCGTTTCTCCAATCAACATTTATGTGCATATAAATCACAATATTCAGTTATGCAACATTCGTGACAGATCAGTTGGCTGTCCAAATGATAAGAAGCAAAGGGTGCCAAATATGTTTAGTCTAATTCTATAACAAGGTTGAAATAAGCATGGGAGAGAGAGTACCTTGTATGTGCGTTGCATATTATCAGTACAGAGGATAAAACATATCCTAAAGGATTTGTTGCCTCTTCTGAAGAGTTACAATTTTGGTCAGAGAGCTGTTATCATTTGGACAGCTGATATGTACAATAGAAGTAATCATTGCAAACACACCTACATACAAATACACTTTCTTCGTAAACATCGACCACCCGCCGGGTTGTCCTCTATGTTTACAAAACCAGATGCAAAGCTTTGATTTTATTAGTCTTGGAAGAGATATCATGAATGTTGTTTGATCTATTTTAAGACGTTTTCCTGTTTTTTTTATCACGAGAGGTCAATGCCTCCGTTTTGTTGCAAAACTGTTTCTACCCTCCGGCTGAAGAAGAAGCAGGAACGGGTGGTGGTTGGCTTCGTTTTAATTGACCATAAGTGGGCTGCTGCTGTTGCTAGCTGTGGAAACACATCAGGTTTTTGGTTAAAGCTGGGAAAGTCCAAGAAAGGAAGCTGGACATAATTTATGCTTCCTCTTATGGTCTTGACAATGGGTGCAATAAATTATACCAATTTCTCATTTGGGTTCATTGGTGACATCAACGAATATTGGAAATATTGGAATAACATTTTTGATGCATTACCAAAATTAATAGTGCTAATCCATATTTTCCTTAGAACATATTAATATATGTAAACAACTTCAACTTTTCCGGTAATGATGTAAAGTCGACAGTCAAAATACACCCTCATTATAAGAAATCCTACTTTCGACATATGCCGTTTTTGTCGGACAGAAGAGGAAACTTTTATGGGCCATTCCAGAGGGAGAAAACGGATGATCTAAAATCGGCAGCGGGAAAACACCGTCTAAACTGGTCGCCCAACAAAAAAGGGGCTTCTCTGTCTTCAGGTCGGTCGCTACACTTGCCTTCATGTTTGGTCTTCTGCTTCCCCCTTTACTGTATTCTAGAGCGGGTATAAAAGAGCGTTCAAGATGCCGGTTCGGGATCAGTTGCCAAAATTACCTTCCATTGTTAACTTCTTATATAAAGTAAGGTCTTAACATGTTATAGTTATTCATGTTTATAACTAACTCTTTTCGACAGATAATTCAAAATGAAGGTCCTCGCCATGGCCATCATCTTTGCCGTGGTCGCCTCCATGATGGTGGAGGAGGCCGAGGGCGGGCTCCTGGGCCTGCTCCTCCTCAAGAAGGCAATCTTCGTCAAGGGCGCCGTCATCGGAGCATCCATCGCTAACAACAACAACAGGAGATACAACAACAACGGATACCGCAGCTACGGAAGGAGGTACACAACCTACAGCCGCCCTAGTTACAGACGCTACGGCCGGTCCGTGGAAGACGAGCCTACCCTGGAGAACGCCTTCCTTGACGCGTCCGTGTCCGACTGGGACGACTGCGCCAAGTCCTACGTCTGCCAGCTGAACGCCAAGCCGGTGGAGGAGCTCGGCGAGCGTGAGGTCTACATTCGTGGGATGTTCAACGGTGATGTTATTGATGTGAACAGCGATAGCGTTGAGTTCGACCTGGCTGCTGTGATTGGTCGTAAGGCTGGGGCTGAGCGGTGCTTGGCGGTGTACGCGAGGTGTCAGGCGGATTACAGCAAGATGAGGCT
>LR142326.1:0-10650 GCA_900659605.1 Tisbe holothuriae | reverse complement strand
ACCGCCGCCGGACCTTGTGCGAGCTCTTCAAATGCATCTCCAAATCGGGCACCTTTTTAAACAGCTTGAGGCAGTATTGGCACAGCAGCCCCTTGTGAACCTTCTTCATGTGGATGAACAGCCCGTAGAGATCGCAGGTGGACTTGCACACGGCGCACAGGTACTTCTTGCGAGGGTTCATCGTCTTGGCCTGCTGTCGCGGGTAGAGGGTTGCCAGCGCCGATTTCTTCTCGTCCAACGTGAGCTCTGTAATCTGCGGGTATTTGATGGATGCCGGCGCTTCTGGTTTCTTGCTCTTCTCCGGCTCGACCTTCTGCTCTTCTTCAACCTTGTCTTGGACAATGCAGCCAGCCTCGCTCTTGACGTATTCGGACAGGATGAACTCGTAATAGTCTCTCGTGCTGCTAAACACGCGTCGTTTTCGGACAATCTTTGATCCGAGCTGGTTCTTGAGCGATCGTTTGAGCAGTTTCCGACTAGCGGGTTTTGGTTTGACGTTGCCAAGCTTCTTCCGCCTCCGTCTCTGTTTCGACTTTCTTGCTGTCTTGAGCACTAGCTTCTTGTACCCAGCTTTAGCTTCACTTTTGACATCACTGCTCTTCTTGTTCAACTCCTCCTTGATTGGTTCATGCGTTGACCCTGGAAACCGGATTTTGGTGAGGTTCTCCCAGTTTTCCTTTGCTGTGATTGGCTCTCTTAGTAGTTCTGTCGGGTACGGATTCTGTTCGGTAGGTAGTCCTTCGCGGAAATGTAGGGAGCAGACTGTCAGTTTGTTGGTTGATGTGCCAAGAGCAGGATCCTGAATTCAAGTATAGATAATTTTATTAGGACAGAAATTACAAATTTAACTTAGCTTCTCCAAATAAAGTTAAGTACTTGAATAGTTCGTATTCTACTGAGTTATCTTACCAGATCCAGCTCTGCAATCCACCTCTCCCTCTCCTTGTCCGGACAGACATGCAACGCCATCGGCACGTGCAACGGCAACCCGTACATCTCCACCGCGACCAACCTCCACCGTGCCAGGCTATTCCGCGTCACCTGACAGCACGGCACGGCGCAGGTCGACGGCGATTCGGGCTCCTCGGACGGGTCGAACGCGCGCACGTTGACCGCGGCGTCGAAGCCGCGCGTGCTGAGGCCGCCGCCGAAGAAGGCAGAGACGAGGGATTCGTCGCCGTAGTAGAATGCGGCCTCGCGGTCGGCGGCGATCATGAGGAGGAAGGTCTGGGAGGCGCAGACGCTGTCAGTCTCGCTGATTTTGGAGATGAGGGTTTCGCGTCGGGACCTGGAATATGAATTAAATTAAGTTTCCTATCGATTCGGCGTTCAACATGCTGCTCGCAACAGTAAATTACTTGCGTACATCTGTTAAAGAGTCTACGTTAAACAATACATTATCTAGTGAAGACTCACTTGAGCACCCTCGCCCTCTCCGCCATCGCGGACTCCCCACCCCCACCGCCCTTCGCTCCCTCGCCCATGTCGAGCACGCTCTTCTGCTCCTTCATCTCCTCCCTCTTGCGCCGCTCCAGCTTCTTCCGCTCCGACACGGTCGGCGTGTAGTCGTCGTCATTCTTGGGCCAGGCCAGCACGGTGGCCGTCTTGGGCTTGGTGTTGGAGGAAGACGACGTGGAAGGGTTCTGCTGTTGCTCTAGGAGAGCTGGGTCAAGGCCACCGTTGACTATAACAAAGTGGAAAAATAAATTCTATCGTTATTTATTATCGTTATGCATTAGGCAGCATTTAGTCTAGCTTGACTAAAAAGGCAGCACGACTCACGTTCATAATGGTGGTTTACTTTCTAGTTGGTCTTAAGATGCCTTAATGGATAACTGGTCGGCTGCCTCAGCTGCCTTAAGTACCTCTATATTATGATGATTAAGATCTAGATGACATTAAGAATCTCAAGAATCTCAATTACTTACATTCTCTGACGATAGCATCGACATCCGTGACCCTGAGTCCTCCCTCCGACTGGAAGTACTTGACAATCTCGGGCGGCCCCATGAACAGACATTCGTCAAAGTCCCGGCACAGCTGGATCATGAACGTCTGGCTGCCGACTTGGGTGTCAATCTCGGAGGCCCGTTTAAACGGGATGGGCCGTCTGGAAAAGAAATGGGTAATGAAGCTATATATATCGATTGACAAAAGCTACACGGGTTTCATTATAGCCTATTACGGGAACATTTAGGAGTTACACTCAAAATAAGACAAACAGTATAAAAATTACTCTAAAATGAGCCTATAATTAAAGTACTCGTTCAAAGTACCTCCTGACATAGCTCCTCATCCTCAACTGCTTGTCTGCAATAAACTCTGTGATCCTCTTCCTTGGCTTGTTTGGCTGGTACAACCCAGCTGGGCTGCCCTGAGACCCCATCCACATCTGGCTGGGGTCAGGGTCATCATCGTGCTCTGAAGACGACCACTGCGACGGTTGTTGGGCAGGTGGTGGTGGCGGCGGCACTGGCGCCTTGATCCTTAACTTGGGTATCAGACCCGCCATGGTGGACCAACAATGGCGACCACAAGAGCAAGAGGAAGAGTCGTCCAACACAGTCCAACTAGTCTGCTGCAGCTGCCATCGATGAGGATGCTCTTCTCTATCGCTCTTTCTCTCTTCACTGCAGTGCTTTGCAGCTGTATTGGGTGGCTTGCCCAGCCCAGCCAGTGGAGGTATCGCCCCCTGGCGGCCGAATCCGGCCCCACCCGAGGAGACCACGCTAGCCAAAAGACAACACAGCACAAGGGGACGGGGAAACACCGATGAGGCCACTTAAGGACGCACTCTTTAGGGATCACAGACGTAAAGTGGGCGTGTCAGTGCCTTTGAGGGCGTGTCCAGCCTTGTTTCCATGTGGTTTGGGTCCTTTTCTGGTGCAATATTATTCTGCCAAGACTGAGCGTGTGTTGCCTGCACGCCGAGCGCGAACCGAGTGGCTGAGCGAGAGTGGCTGGAGTCACTCAGCGCTGCTTGGCTTGGTGTGCTGAGCTTGCGCTGGGTTGCCGCGAAAATGAAGCCGCTGAGCTCGAGGGAGGAGAGCCATAGAAGTACAATTAGAGACTGTTACACATCTGTGGATGGGGATGAGTCAGGATAGGGGAGGAGAGCACGAGGAGAGCGGAAGGAGCGGATTATTCAAGAGATTTAACCTTCATAAAGTAAGTTACAATCGACTTTCACATAAATATTATGGCCCTTACTGGACAAAAATATTTTAATATTAGTATCGTCTATCGACAAGTTATTTAATTGTGGGCTGATTAGTTTCCTTCTTAATTGGAAACTATGCTTAACCGTTTCATCCCTGAAGTACAGGATAAACTCGCATCAAAACAAGTAGAATTTTTTACAAGTGTATTTTTAGGATAAGAAGTTAAATCAAATTATAATGCGTTTACCACCATTAAACCTTCTCAAACAGAGTCTGCAACATCACACTGCGCTGAGCAATAAAATCAGGTTATTACCAACATATTAATGGACACACCGTATCCATCTTGCGTCAGGCAACAAGCCTAACTCCCTTAAACATAATAAACCTTATTGGACTTTTAGAATGATGTCTTCCCTCGTTGACCGCTCCGTGTCCCTGTCCTGCGGCCAGAAGATCAACTACGTCCAGGTGGGAAACGGGGACAAGGTCACACTGCTCATGCCAGGAGCACTTGGAACAATTAGGTACAAAAAGACTGCTACAAAACTAACTTCATCTGAAAATGATGTAACAATTTGTTGTTTCAGATCCGACTTTGGTCCCCAGCTCGAGTCCCTCAACTCCAGTGGCCGCCTGAGCCTGATCGCCTGGGATCCTCCCGGCTACGGTGCCTCCGTGCCCAACAAGAGGACGTGGCCGCTGGAATTCTTCAAGAGAGATGCTGCAGCAGCTAAGGAGTTTATGGAGAAACTGGGGCATGAAAAGTAAGACGACTAGTGCATGGTGGAGTAAAGCTCAGTTTAGTGTAATATTGTGGTGCATGGTGTACTCTTGTAATTTATTCTTAATACATTGGTATAGTCTAATTACCTGGATATAGTATAGTCTACTTAAGAAAATCGCGCATCCTTGCTGCTTCATGATTATGCACTAAACTGCATGTTTTATTTTGCTATGTTCTAGAATATACATTATGTACTTATAGCTAGCTAAGATAAGATTCTAAGCACAATTTTTCCCCCAGATTTTCCATCGCCGGCTGGTCCGACGGCGGCATCACCGGCCTCGTGGCCGCGGTCAACTTCCCCTCCACCGTCTCCAAGCTCATCCTCTGGGGCTCCAACGCCTACATCAACGCCAACGACATGAAGATGGTGGAATCAGTGCGGGACGTGTCAAAGTGGTCGGAGCGCATGCGGGCGCCAATGGAGGCCACCTACGGCAAGGAGTACTTCCCCGTGCTGTGGAATGAGTGGGTGGATGCGTACAAGTCGATCTATGAGGAGAAGGGTGGGGATGTTGTAAAGGAGGAGATCAAGGGGATTAAGTGAGTTCACTTTCTGGAAAGACAATGGCAAAGTTTGAAACTTTCATTAGTAATTAACATGCTTCATGATGACCTAAAAGAGTAGTTGTTGAGTAATGGATTATGGATCGTTGTCTCTAATTCCCTTTTTTACTTCAGATGTCCCACGCTAATCATTCACGGCGATAAGGACCCCATGGTGGACGCAGAACACCCTGTCCACATGCACGAATCCATTCCTGGGTCAAGGTAATGCCAAGTTCAATACTCTGACTAAATTCGACTTACATTGTCCAAATAATATAAATAGAAGCTTATGAGCTTGAGATGGTATACCCGGTAGTGTTTGATCATATCATAATCTAAATTATCATGTAGATTTCTATACATAAAAACACAATGTGCTTACCCTTTTGCCAATATCATCAATAAATTTGATGGAATTTTAGGTTACACTTACCATGGTAATTAATATTAGTAATATATACTTAATGCAATCTCCTACAACAGGCTGCACCGCTTCCCCGATGGCAAACACAACCTCCATTTCAAATACAAGGACGAGTTCAACAAGCTCGTGGAGGACTTCCTACTGGAATGAACAATATAGTTTAATATTTTATAGTGATAATAAATATAACTTAATATTTTAAACAGACAATTTTATTATGCGTTCATATTTACAATACATGCATTTTTTTGTATTTTGATGCAACTAAACATGGTTAGTAGTACACTTTACTGATTCTTCATTCATACCGTTAGTAGAAGTCTTCTTCACTCATAAAACACTCAAATATTGCACAAAATAGACCTCACAAATATCGTGAACAACTTCATTAGCGTCTCTTATGCCCTATTTTAAACATTTCAAGGTTCTTCTTCATGCCCGTGTGATTTGCTTTGAACCTCTAAATAAAAAAGTATGAATATTGTTATTACAAGTTAACGTCGTCTCTGCTTGTGAACATCCCGCCTCCCAGTCCGGGACCTCCGCCACCGCGTGGATGGTGGCCGCCATATTTCATGGTGTTGCGGTGCATATAGATGTCCTGCAAAGAGGAAAAAATACGTTGTCATAAATTTAGGTGTCTGATATTGCATTTGAAGTTGAAAATGCTTTTAAAAAATATAAGCCACTCCTGTTAAAAGCAATTGCCCTACATACCCTTGCTTGCTACCGTTAACAAAGATAGTTTATAAGAATTACAAATAGGGGGGCTGTGGTGGCTCATTGCCAAGGCGCCGGCCTGCAACAGTGATTCCATTCGATTCCCCCCGCGCCACACTTAGACCGGAGGTTGACACAATCTTACCAGTCCGGAGGACAGGTACACGCATTACGCGCATACACTCACACACGCACTACACTAATACACCCACACACGTGGAAAAAACACAAGCTTCGGCGCTTGGTTCACAGATGGCGCTCCACTCAAAAATAAAGGCACTCAGCAATAACAATAACATCTTGGCGCGAAAATAAATAATAGGCTGAAATCTAATCAAAGTACTGTATAATTGTTAATATAAAGGCCACTGGGCAGGAGTTCCCCCACCTCACAGGGGGGAAAGGGGGACACTGTCCATAATAGAGGATAAGCCATAAGGCGGAGCTGGTGGATGAACCCAAAAGGCTTGGATTAAAGATAAATATCTTTAATCCAAGCCAAAAGGGTAGTACTCTGGAATAAACCAAAAGCTGCAAACTAACAGTAGCGGTGATTAGGCCAGAGGCGATCCAGAAAGTAAAAAAGTACTACAACTGTCTTTGACCGTTAAAGACCTTTAGCTGCCGTAGGCTACCAACCAGTACTGCAATACATTGACCAATTCTGTCTTTTCCCACCTGATCGTAATCCGTCCAGTTGTTGTCTGTAGACGTCGCCCAGTGCTCCTCCTCCTCCATCATCGCCTCCTCGTCCTCCTCCTCCGAGTTGAGCGAGTCGTTGTCCTGGCTGGGGCTGATGTAGCCGGGGTTCAGGATGCGGTCGCGGCTCCGGGAGCGCGCCGATTGGCGGATCAGCTCCTTGCGGGAAGCGCGGGAGCGGTGGGAGGCGCGGGATTGGCTGCGGGCGATGGCCGCGTCGCGTTCGAGATTGTGGCGGGAGGAGACGAGGCTTTGGCGGGATTGGCGGAGGTCTGGAAAACAATATGAGGTGATGTCATTAAGGAATTACTAATAGTACTGGGCATGTGCTGTTTATAGTAATGCATTGGAATGATTAATGAGGTTGTGCGATGCTAGAAAGGAAGTCATTTTAGATATGATTAGCATATTGACATGAGGGTTTGACCTATTTAGGAGATATTTTAGGATTCGAAGGTGTTTTGTTGTAGGAGTTACCTTCTTTACAAAGCGGATACTCTAGGGGTAAGCATGGAACTGTTGGTAGCAGGGTAATAGGGTTGATTGGGGGTAAGTAGCAAGCAGATGTGGGTTAAGATTGGTTATGATCACAGGGCATACAGCCCATTATTCCTGTAGAACTCCTGTTCAAACAGCTGGTTCTGCTGCTCCATCTCAGCCAGCTCCTCCTCCCGCTCAGCCTCGGAATCCTCCTCCTCCACCAGCAGCTGCTGCTCGAGCAGCTGAGGGCAGCTGCCGTGGTGCACGATGTCATCATGCTGGTCGCAGAGCTGCAGCCAGGAGGACGCATCGAGGAGTTGCTGCTGTTGTTGTGCCCGGCGCCAGTTGAAGAGTTGCTGGCGGACCTCTGTTATTGTGGGGATTGGGGTTAGATAGCGGGGGTTAGTAACTAAGCAGAAATACAGTGTATACACAAATGGATAAGTAGGGTAAGAACTAAGAAGTATAACTGTATACTATAAATAGTACAGTAATAGGACAGAGAAGCAAGCAAACATTATTTCAGACACAAATCATAGATAGGCACAGAAGGATACAAATCAGTTTGTAGTACAAGTTCACAATCTGTACAGAGTATTTTTGATAGTCCAATAAGTCCGTCTAAGCATGCATCGTGCATCCACTACACCCATCGTTGAACTCACCCTGCCTGCTGAGCCCTAGACCGAACCCCGACCCTGCCAGATACCCATTTCCCTTCCCCGTGAGATCGCCGATGGACCTGGACCGGGCAACCTCATTCCTGTGGGCAGTGCTCATGGCTGAGAGGTGGGAGCGGGCGTCCTCGGGGATGTAGCCGCCGCCGCCAGTGATGGACCCGGCTGTAAAGGAGGGATTAGTCGTGCACAGTGGTGTCGGGAGTTGTCACAGTGGGGTGTTAATTAGGGTCTTGAAATAGTCCGGCTTTTGTCATATTAAGAAAGTTAAGGTACCTTAATGTGCAAGGTTTTATAGTCCTACCTGCTCGTTCCATGTGGTACATCCTTGCCCTGGGCACTCCCTGGCTCCGCTCTGTCCGCTGGCTGTACATGCTGAGCTGATCCCACTCCTTTCCTCCCGGTCCGGCACCGTGGTGCAGTCCCAGGCTTGCTAGTCCAGCCAGAGGTGGCCCTGGGGGTCCAGGTGGGTGGTGGAGAGTGCCTGCCATGCCGGACATGCTAAGGGTGTGGATCGGTTTCTCGTCAAGGATCTGAGAATTTATTAATGAATTCATTATTAATTTATATTAACAAATGTGCAACTACATGTTTCATAATTACATAAGCAGCCAATTATTTGCTTAAGCAATATGCAAAAAAGCAGGGCAATTTACGGCATATTTGCAAAAGCGCTGAAGAAGCCAGAAGAAAAGGTAAATCCGTTTTGTTCCACATTAATTTCTGTTTCACTTCCGCTTTGTTTCTCAGACGTCTCACGCTCGGGCGGAAATTGTGTTCTACCGATTATCATAATGTCTACATAATGAATGTTGCCTTCAATGAGATAGAAGTACTAAGATAGACCACCTACCTTTATAGGACCTAAAACACCCCACAACTTTAGTATTATTCACAGAATAAAGGCATAAACCTTTCTTCAACTGTTCTACATGGATGTAGCTATGGTTATAGTTACTCTTTCCCATCTATGTCCCTGTATACCTCAATGCTTAAAACTATATGCATGACAGCGTTTCAAGACACTACTATGTCAACCCAAGCATAAACTTTCTCTCTGTTGACAAGCATCAGTGGGCTTCTTACATTTAAAATAATCTCATTCTTTGGGGGCAATGAAAACGGTGTCTTAATTAGGGCACGAATTGGTGAATAAAAATGCTAATAAAGGCATGTCACGAATGGCTATTCAATCCATTTTTACAGTTTATCACGACATTTTATTGTTATTTTCAGCATTATTAATAAGCTAGCTTCTCAAACTTCCTTCAAAGCTCATTTTCTCTTCCCACAAAGTGTAAGTTATCTGCAACTGTAAATCTACATCAGCCAGAAGTTTTCTAATTTTCGTCAACTTTCCCCTTTAAACGAAGTGGTTAAAAAAGGCATCGTCGTCGCCGGCTTCTTATCTTCCAACTATCGAAGTTATAACAACTTGGGGGTGAAAGTATAATCATGTAGGATGAAAAAGTCTACTGATGTCGTCAGCTATCTATGGACCAGAGGGGATAAAAATGCAACTGAGAGGAAGTAATCGCTAAAATTGCACTTCTAAAGTCTTAATTAACGTAGATAGCTACACTGAAAGTAACTGCTTAGAACATGGCTAGAGAGGTAATAAGTGCACATCTCTGTCGAAAGGTGCGGCATTTTCTCGTGGTTTGTAATCGATAGGATTCGGTTTTTGTTCCTGGCCATTAATTCGCATGTAGAAAAAGGAGATGTGTGTGACAATATGACGCACGAAATCACTGGATATTATGCAAGCAGTTTTTTATATAATAGGAAGCTACTGGCATAATAACCAGCTGAGTGCAAGGATTTAAAGTATACCAGCCAACTGGTGACAAGTTTCTGTCACATGTTGTCTGGTCAGTACTCACATATTGCATTTGGGATACTGTTCTAGCTGTACACGTCTAAGATTAAGGTAACACTAGAGTAACAAACAACAACGATGTATTAGCAGACTATCGATGATCTAACACAATAAATGTGAAATATTATCAATCAAAAATTGTCTATCACTCACCTTCCCTTCCCTGCTCTTCTGACTGCTCTTCAAGCACGCGATGAAGATGATGACGGCGATGATGACGGTGGCGACGATGGCGGCGGACGCGGGGATGATGATCCAGTCCAGCTTCTCGCCCTTGCCAACGCCCTCGGTGCGGATCTCGCGGCAGTTCTCGAACGGGACGTTGCCGGGGGTGACGCGGTGGTCGCCTTCGAGGGACACCACGCACACCACAATGCATTCCTACAATCATATGTTAAGTTTATTGGTTAAAAGTTATATTAATTCGCAGCAAAGGCTACCGGGATTCTAACATAAAGACAAGTAATGTTGCCGACTATGCTGCAATATATTTTAATACTGTAATTATTTCACTTACGCTTGACGGGACGTTCTTAATCCTAAACTCCCTCTCACTCGGCGCCAACGGCGGCCCCTGCTTGAACTCAGGCTTGCCAAACAGCCTGTAGACAACCCTGAACCCGAGAATATTCGACGTCTCCGTATCCCATCGAATGACGATCGACGTGTCCTCCTTGAACGCATCCAGGACGATCACGTCAGTCGGGGGCGATACAAGACGCTTATTATCCGCGACTTCATCAGGCAGGTCCAGGATCTTGCGACTCTCCTTTGGCTTGAGCGCGAGCTCTGTCCTACGGCCGTCGAGGAGTTGTCTTGTTTTGTCCGCCTTAACCCCGTATGGCGGGACATACGGTTCAATGATATTGTCCCGGTCTTTGGGATCGCCGATGACGTTATACCCGCTGCTGCTTGCAATGACCGGTTGCCGGCGTCTGTTCTGGATGGATGGCTGCTCCCGTGGCCGTATCGGGGTCAGGCCGACGCCTAGGTTCGCCTTGTTCACAACATCAGGGCCGTTGTTGATAGTCCTAGGTCTGGTAGGTGGTTCACGCGGTCTGGCAATGATCTGGCCGGATCCGTGGTTGTTAACGGTCCGCAGCTGGTCATTGCCCTGTGGTGGGATTGGTGGTAGGACAGGTGGCCCCCTTGCGCGGCCGAGCAACCCTGGTTCACTTGTGACAACGGTCGGTGGCGGGACTCGAACCCGGGGCTCTTGTTGCTTATTACTCTGCTTGTTGTTGCCATTCTGGCCCCCGATCATCTGGATCTCC
>LR142325.1:0-10638 GCA_900659605.1 Tisbe holothuriae | reverse complement strand
AATTCCCTCCTTGGAACTAGTAAAAGTATATTTTAACATTTTACACTTCTTTAGAGCTCTTTAATAATTACACGTGAATCAAAGATTCTCCTGATTTTCCTGAATAAAAGAGCTCAACAGCATTGCCACCAAGGTTTTGATCCGCCAGAACAACCCACCTGGGGTTTGATATTATATGTAACTTATTAAAATGGGGAGGATTGCTTTCATCATAACCTATAATTATGAAGCATTTACAAGTAATTATAATGACTTGCTTGTGTGCATATTTTACCCTGTTTTATCATTTTCTCTTTCATTGCCACAAACACTGGACTTTTATTGTTTTGAACCAAGCTGCTGAAAAGTGACCTTCTACTAGTGTGAAGAATATAATGATTACTGTTAATGAGTTGTTCATAAGTGTCTAGAGGTTCAGAGATGACTGGGATGAGTAGACATGACAAAAGGTTTCCACAGTAAGCTATAAGGAACAAATCTTGTTTCATATGGTTACAAATAAAGGACCGTCAACCCTACCTGACTTTATGACAAACATTCCAAACCACCATATGCCAAAAATGATTCTAACCCTTGTATTGTATGGTATATTGAGCAATGCTGTAATTAATGGAAAAGAGGTAACATTAAAACAAGAACTGCCAATTTTGTCTACTTACGTTCATCGAGTACCGGTTTAAGAGCAGAAGAAATATACCATGACAAAGATCCATGAACATCTCCAGTGATAAAATTGACATCAGCCCACCAATTTACTGGTCCAAACAAGGCAATAGCAAAGAATAAAAGTATCCATACTCTGTATTCAAATGGAAACTGGATCGACTTCCATTTAGCAAGCGGAAAGGGTCGATGACTCAGAATTCCAATGGACTCATGCTTGTAAGGTTGTGAGAAAGAGATGACCTGACTACGAGCTTGAGTGATGGTAATGGCTCCAATTCCAAGATCCGCATTCTTTTAGGATATGAATATCAATAATGACAATATATTATAATTATATCAGCTCACCCCTTTAAATACTTCCCCTATTACTCCATTCCAACTTCCATTCTGAATTGTGCCCCATTTTCCTCCAGGAGACCGTTTCATTCTGATAAATCAGTGGGTTTAATATAAAAGTATAAAAGAGCAGATATTGACAAGTCACTTTTTTAGAGTAAGAGTTATATAGTTAAAAATGTAACTGTAACGAACACAGTTATAAATTACTTTTTATATAATATGCCGCCCAAAAATCTCAATTTTGTCTGAATAAAATGCGCACTGAAATGGAATGCGGGATTATCCCTTGCAGGCAAGTTACTTCTACTTTAGATGTAACAAAAAAGTAACTAGTTGCATATTATGATTAAGTAACTGTAAGTGTAACAATTACTTTTTTTAAAGCAACTTGTCAAAACCTGTAAAGGAGTTGCTAAACTTTATATTTCCCTCACGTAAAATTTATTCCCAGTGCTTCCGATATGTACTTGACCATTTCTACATCTGCACCGTAAGGTCTTTTAATAGCTGAATCCCAAGGCTGATCCATGTTCCCAAAAACGGGTGGTTGGGCGTTTGAGTGTGAGACACGAAGTGTAGTTCCATGGAAAATGGTACTTATTCGGGCTTTATAATGTATTTATTAGTATCAAGGCAAATAAACTATGACATAATCTAACGGTAAAAAGTATGTAAATTAGTATCAATTATATAAATTTTGGAGTTGTTTATATAGAGCAGATATATTCTGAATGTTCACCAACCTGAAAAAGCTACTTTCTGTACCATTAATAAAGTTAGAATAATTATTGCGTGACGATTAAAGTTATTCCATTCTTGTTTTTGATATGATAAAGTTACCATGTTGAAAATGTTGACCGGCCTGTGAAAAGTTTTCGACTGATAAGATGTAAATATAATAAAATGCAATAAATGAATATTTGAATTAGAAAAAGTAAAAAAGAAAATGTATTACTAAAGTTTTTGTTTTAATCCTACATTGGCTACCGGGTGTTACTTATTAATATTATTTTAAACTTTATATACTTCAAGCCTTGATATACTTGTAGTGACTTCTAGGAGGAATGTAATAATCTATAACTATAGTCTATAAAATATTCCACTGACAACTACTACTAAAGTTAATTTAAACATATTTAAATGCAGGTCAAGATCACCTTGTACTTAAAAAAAGATCGTTTTACATAAAATATAACAATAATTCCATTGTTAATCAGTTTCTCAATTTCTCATCTATTAAACATGTATTAGTTTCGGAAACTCCTTCATGTAACTTGTCATATTTTTATCCTTATATTTAAATTAGATGGATTTGAGCCCTTTAAAAATTATTGTCCCTATATAACTTTCTGTTTCATATTAGTGAGTGCAGTGGATCTAAGACAGGGATGTCAAAATTCAATAAAATTGAAGCTCTAAAATTTTGGAATCCCATTCTAAGGCCGCTCTACTCAACTTTGACCAAAACACAGTATAATTGAAATAATTCCTTACAATTTATCTAACAATTGTCCTTTTAGTGCTCTCTAGTTATTTCTGTATCACTAAATTGCCAATTTGTTGCATGATAAAAGATACTGTTGAATATTTCATGTTAGAATAAGAAACAAATGGATTTGTTTGCTTGCGCCAAAACTGCCTTAATTCCAATTATTTGCCGCTTTTTATTACTTGTATTTGTTAGAAAATATGATGAACAAACACAAAATGGTTGCTCTGACCTTGTGTATAACTTACTATTCATTTTATCCAACTTAGAGTCGGAAAAAAGAGAAGTAATGCTTTTTGTCGCAAGCAAGCTAATCCATGAAGTTTATGGATGGCTAATTATATTTTATGCGATATTATTGGTAGATTTACCATATTGATTCCAGCAATGCTAGGATATTACTACTTCCTATATATTATTTTACGCTTTGTACAGTATGTCAACTATGCCGGCAAGCATGTCGTTAATCATTATGACTAACATTCTTAAGATTAAGAAATGAACAGAGTAAATATTCATATTCCAACATTTATCTAGCAATGGTCGTTTTCGTGTATATGGCATGTGCTTTGTCACTAAATGGTCCATTGCATTGATAAAGGGTCGGCATTTTTGCAGTTTAGTAACCTAAAATGGCTAAAAGCATAAATTATAAGAACATTAATTCTGCAGTGTGTCTAACTAGCCCTAGCCCTTAGGCCAATCCAGGAAATAAACACTGTCTTATATTTATTTAAACAGGTTGAAGCTCAATCAAGATCAAGAAATGTTGCTTAATTATAAAGCGTTCAGTACTGTTTATAAAATGTATAAGCAATTGTATTTTATCATTGCCTTGTGGATAATTTTTAGCTAGTATGTTATTGAATTTATCAACTGATGTTCACATTGAACGATCATTAATATAAAACTCTTATTCTTTGAAGGGTTACGTTGACTACATGGGTACAAAGATATGATCATCAACTCTAATGCTATTTTGACACGAGGTTTAGTGTAAGGAAGTCTAAATTGTCAACACATTTATTAAATTTTATAAATTCATATAACTTTTGGACATTTATTTATATAATATTAAACAGCATCATTTCAGTCAGAAACACCACCAAGGCTATCATCACACCAAGGAAAATTATGAAAAATCCTCCTTGTAAGTGACTTAACGTCAGCCTTCGATTGTCAAGACTTGACTTCCATTCCAAAAGGGAACTTTCTACCTGTTTGCAAATGTCATGAATTTTATCTTCTAGTAACTTAGCTAATTGTAATTGAATATTACCCGGCTCTGAGATGCAGGGGCATCAAAGGACGTTTTTCTCGACAAACCCATATGTGACAACATTTTAAAATTCATTTTGCTTGAAGCTTCCCAATGAGAGTAGAGACCAAATTCAATGCATTGTTGAACTCTGAATGGAAAATAAAGTATGTAATACAGTTGCTCTACAGGGTGTCCCAGAATAAGTGTTATAAAGTACATCCTTATAACTCAGCTGTGTCTTGTAGTACAGTCATGGCCTATACATTTTATGGAGGCCTTGAGTTACAATTTTGTTTAAAACCTTAAGATTTGAATTACTTCACTTTTAAGAATGTATATAAGAGCAAGAACAAAAGGGTCCATTTCCCACCATTTTTCATTTTTGGTCACTTTTGAGTGGTCTAAACAATGGAATCTAACACTAAATACAATTTTAAGCCTAAGTAGAGGGTCTTTTTCTTTTTCTATGGCATTTTAAGAAGGGTAAAGACATTGGAAACAGCAGAACATATTCATTGTCCTTTCTAAAGAATCCATTTTTTCTGTCATCCGAATTTTTTTTTGCAAAAACTGGTCAAATTAGACTTTCTCGAAAACCATGCTCTTACAGGATGCTAAACCAATATAAATTCTGCCTTCAGTTATAAATTTTTGATAGAAAAAGTTGTAACTCTTGTTCTATTAGAAAAGGTAAGCAGGTCTGCTCCAGGCCTTCTAAGAGCTGCTTTATAACACTTATTCTGGGATACCCTGTATAATTATGCTCTTTAGAAGCCATTACAGCTGATTGATTTCCTTGAAATGAGAAAAGTTCTTTGGAAGGACAATACCATACCCTGATGGGTGAACCCCCTCTTTTGACCTATAAAAAGTATCAATATGCTTTGATCCAAATGTCTAAAATTTCAGACTTACATGTGATACAAGGTCTCCCCTGATTTAGCTGTATAATAGAGCTCAACAATATTACCAGTAAGTTTTTGATCAACAAGAAGAGTCCATCTTGGATTAGAGAGTATACTTATCTTGTTAAATATCATAGGGGTGCTGTCGTGGTCTCCTTAATTTTATCTGCATTATAGTTCAATATTGAATACCTATTGTGTGTTCATAATATTACCCTGCTTTGCCAACTTCTCTTTCATTCCAAGAAACACTGGATTTTGATTATTTTGAATCAAATTGTTGAAGAGTGTCATCTTCATAGCATGGAGAATGTAATAATCACTATTGATGAGTTGTTCAAATGTATCCAATGGTTCAGGAAAGTAAGGTATCAATAAGCATGATAAAAGGTTTCCACAATAAACTTTAGGGGATAATTGGATTAATTGGGCAAGCTACTATACTAGACAGTTTCCATGTTACCTGTCTTAAACACCATCATACCAAGCCACCATATTCCAAAACTGATTCTTATATTTGTATTTTCTGGTACATTGCTTAGTGCTAAATATATATTTATACATTTAATTCAATTCTTGTCAACATGAACTGGAGGCAATGCCGCAATGGTAAAAAAGAATAACTTATTCTTGCTGAAATAACTAAAAGTAATGTACTGCATTAAAAATTGCATTAACAAGAAAATGGAATTAATTAAAAACCTATATGATCTACACAGCTACCCTAAAATAAATTACTTTCATGACTGTAGCATACAAACATTATCTGGGAGAGCTTACAATTGCTGTTCAATTGTAATGTCTAAAAAATATTTGCATGCAATTTCTCAGGTGATGTAATAAAAGGGCTATTGAGGAACTTACATTCACTGATGACAGGTTTGAATGCACTTGATATAAACCACATCACACCGGGATAGTTATCAGAGATAAATGTGTTAGCAGCCCACCAGTTGATCGGTCCGAATAAGGCAATATATAAGAATAAAAGGATCCAGACTCTGTATTCAAATGGGAAATGAATTGACTTCCACTTTTCAAGAGGAAAGGGCCGATGGCTCAGGATTCCCATAGCCGAGTGCTGGTAAGGTCTTGAAAAAGTTATAACCTGACTACGAGCTTCAGTGATTTTTATGGCGCCAATTCCAAGATCCGCGTTCTTTTGGAGTATATGTTTTTAAATGATTATATACTGTATATAATACCGTTTTACCCCTTTAAATACTTCCCCTATGACTCCGTTCCAAGTTCCATTCCTAAGTATACCCCAGTATCCCCCGGGAGACCGAGACATTCTGATAAAATTGAAAGTCTTTAGAATTAAAGTTCAATGTAAAGTAGAATAGTAAGTATATGGTAATCTTTTAGATTTTTGGGTAATATGGGTACAATACTAGCTAAACATGTTTATGGATGTCAAAAATTGTGGAGTAGAGTCATTTCATAACATTATCCTGAGTTGCTCTGAATTTTCACTTCATATGTACCTCCAAAATGTCAATAAAATAAAGAACGCTTTAAACCTAACACTCTCCGCATTAGTTCAAGTCTTTCAATATCACAATTTATAACTTACGTGCTATTTTAAAGTATTACGTCTTACAAACAAGTAAAATCTTACTTAAACTTTACTCCCAGTCCTTCCGATATGTATTTGACCATGTCTAGGTCTGCCCCGTAAGGTCCTTTAATAGCTGCATCCCAAGGCTGGTCCATGTTTCCAAATATGGGCGGTGGGGCGTTGGTATATGAGACACGAATAGTGCCATTGGGAAAGGCATTTGACTTATTTATTAGAGCTGAATAATATATTTCAAATTAATTAAAACGATCAGTTGAGACTTTTACACTTATCTTAAAGAGGTTAAGTATCTAAATTTATACGATACACATTTAAACTACTTACTAAGTTCTCTCTAGAAATGTATGTTTAATAAATTTTAAACATGAGTTTTTATATAATTAAATGTTTGAATATTTTTCCCTACCTGACAAAGATCCAGTTTGTAAAATTAATATTACTAGAAAATAGATATTCATTTGGTCCTGGAATCTAAAACTATTTTAGTTATAGTGTCTTCTCAATGGACATAGCAATGTTTCCACAATGAATTTGTAGACACAAATGCATAGGCGTAAATTAAAACGGGAAACTGAAAATAAGACAATATGAATAAAAAAAGTAGAAAAAAAATAAACTATTTTCAAAAGTTTTTGAAGCTCCTACCAGGTGCAACTTAGTGACTTACTTTAATAAATATGGAAAAAGACGGAATTCCTAAAAAAAAACCAAGAGTAGCAGTTGAATTTATTTAGTTTTATCGTAAAAGAGGTCAAATTTAAGAGTGAATATTTCGTCTGCCAGGTGACTTACTCCATATATAGTAAGTTAGTGCTCCATATGACGACGTAAGTAATTAGAGTCTTACTCGAATGTTTTACCTTAGTCAACTGGCCTCAATAGGCCTAAAACATAATCGTTATATATATTTGTCACGTATTACTAAATAACATAATATACTAAATAATCATATACCTTTAACATCATAAGTACACTGTTAGTAACTGAAAAGTAAGCAAGCATTTGAATGTAGACAACCCTGTAATTTGTCTCTTATTTGTTAAAAAAAAATAGAATAATAATAAATAAAGACATTATTAAATTTATTTCATTTACATAATTTAAGCTTTTCCTTTGAACTTTTGTAATTACGAGTAGTTTATCTTTTTTGGACTTTCACTCTGAACAACAGAGACCATGGTCATGTTTGTATCTCGTTAGTTTCTTAATTCTCCAGGTAAACTTTTGACCAAATTGAATTCGTGTGTAAACCTTGATCAAAAGCATGGTTAAAATAAGAGCTATTTAATTTCAAACTCATGGCAAAATTAATGCGATGGAATTGTTAAGAGTGATTTTTCCATGATAGAACTTGTTAGCTATGTATTTCGGAAAATGTCGGTTCTGTATTGCATATAAGGTTAAAGAGCAGCTAAACAGTTCATTTAGAGAGTGCAGTGGATCTAAGACAGGGATTTCAAAATTCAATTTAAATGAAGCCCATCATTTATCCTGAAATTTTGGAATTTCTTTCTAAGGCCATTCTACTCAATACTCTGGGTAATAAAGTAATAATAATATATCTGCATATTCTAATACATGCATATGCTTTCAATTCTTTATTTAGCAATTGTCATTTTAGTGCTCTCGTTATTTTTTTATCGCTAAATTGCCAATGTGTTGATAAAGGATTGTAAATTGTTTCCAGTTTAATGCTAGTGATAACGAAATAAATGGATTTGTTTGATTGCGCCAAAACTGCCTTAGTTCCATTGTGCCATATTCACCGATTTAAAAAACAAAACATTTTAAACAATATTCAATGGATTAAACACAAGCACTATTCAATGAACTGATATTGTGTCAAATATGCCATATTGTCCAACTTTCGGCCTTAAGAGAAGTAATGCTTTTTGTCGCAACCAAGCGAATCCATGATTGTAAACGAGGCCTAATAATATTAGCGGTAAATTTCCAGTGAGGTTACAACAATGTATTAAAACTATGCCATTTCACATTTATTTTTGATTTTTGTCAATAGAAAATAATCCTGATGTTAAAACAGTTGTATTAATATACTGGCTAACTACAACACATTAAAATACATAAAAAAACAATGTCATTACCGTCTTCTCCCTCTTCCTCATACAATTCGCATTTATTCGATCTGCTTTCGTTCTTTTCAGAAAACCTCCCTTGGGAAAAGTCAGAATTATATTCTCCTCCTTCTTCTTTCTCTTCTTCTCATCAGACGCTCCACTGGCCAGAAAAGAGGATAGGCAATGATATAATAATAAACTAGAAGTACCATTTTATCAAGGTATTAAGTTAAAATGTTAAGTAACTGAATTGTATTACACTGATCAAAGTAACAATCTAATTAACATTGCCATACAACCAATTCCTATGGACACAATGTTACTTTCTCTTCTATCTATCTTCATCTCATTGTTCCCTATTTCTTCTCCCTCTCCTGCCATTGGCATTGCAAGCCAGAGTGTAATTCCCCTTCGCCCCCTTTCTTCCTCTCGCCTCAGCCAGTTGTTGATCAACCAGTGAGATTAGAAAGATCCCCTACTCAGATTTGCGTCTCTACCGCTCCCGGCGCAAACCTTGCCATCCAAAGCTAAACAACTATAGAGTTGTGGGCTGTCCATTGACTGTATATCGTTGGACATGAAGCTGTTGAAGTGGGTTTTATACTCGCGCGTATAAAAAGTTTATTTTAGAGGAGAAAGCATTTAAAGAAGACCAACAGAAAAGAAGGGATATAAATCGACTTGGTTTATGGATATAAGGGATTGTATTGTTGAATATTAAAGTATGGTAAACCCCTGCACTGGTCTGCAGGCATTAATATGCTTTAATAATTCAGCTACAAGTAAAATAATGTAAAATCACAAGATAAGATTAAATAATAATGTCAATTTCAAATGATTTTTTCCAAGCAAGGGGAAAGAAACCCCTACAGGCAATAATATGCTTTAATAATTCATCTACAACCTACAAGTAAAATAATGTAAAATCACTGGACAAGGTTAAAAAACAATGTCAATTTCAAATGATTTTTCCAAACAAGGCTTCATGTACTTAATAAAGTAAAATAACTGGCATTACTGTCACATTTCTAGCATGTTACACGCGTGTAAATCGGCTGTCCAAATGATAAGAAACCAAAGGTGCCAAATCTAGTTGCACTAATTCTATAAAAGATAAAATATTAGCATTCAAAAGAGTCATTAACCTCTTATATACTTTTATAGTATCAGTACAGAGCATAACACCTGTGTCAAGAGTATTCGCTTAAGAGTTAAGATTTTTTTCAAGATAACTCTTATCAATTGGACAGCCGAAATGTATAACCCAGATCAAAGCAAGTCCCTTCATCGTGTTGTTATAATTATTATTCCCACTATTTTCCCGTCACGAGCAGAAGTTTGTAACCCAAAACCCCTGTGAAAATGTAGAACTTGCCGTGGCGGCGGCGTGATTTCCTTCTCGTTCTGATCGGATTAGACAGTCATTCTCGGATTATGAGGAGGAAGAAGAAAGAAGTGGGAACAACAACACTAGGGTGAGACTGTAGGATTTGGCCTCCTTGTGTCCTAAACAACTATGTTTTGGCCTCTAATTAGTGAAGAGTTAGTACCTAGTAACTACTAATTAGTGTCTTAGGGTGGTTACGTAAGGAGAGTCTATTCATTTGTTCAAGTGTCAAATGAATGTCATACATATAGTAAATAGTAAATACGAATGATTACAAAGGAGGAAAGAAGAAATATTCATCAAACATTCTTGGGTGCAAATTTTAAGTTATAGGTAACGTAAAGATACGTATATTTCTTTTAAAAACAAAAAAGTCCTATTCTTACAGTTTGAGTGACACTATCAGCAAACGCCGAGTCGGCTGTCGGCGCAAACAAAAGACAAGAATCAAACCCAGCTTGTTTCCACTGACACGTGCGGCCGTGATATGCGATATGCATGGAATCAAAAAAGCTCCAAACTGGTCAGGGACGACAATGGACTAAAATGTTAATGTAAAAGACTGACGGGTACAAACACAAGTTTCAAAAGTGTCTAAACATATTTACACTAATATTTTCATGTCTTACACAAATTTAGGATTAAATTGACAAGCTGCGCAAGTTTCTAAAACATCTTAACACTAATATTTTCATGTTTTACACAAATTTAGGATTAAATTGACAAGCTGCGCAAGTTTCTAAAACATCTTAACACTAATAGTTTCATGTCTTACACAAATTTAGGATTAAATTGACAAGCTGCGCAAGTTTCTAAAACATCTTAACACTAATAGTTTCATGTTTTACACAAATTTAGGATTAAATTGACAAGCTGCGCAAGTTTCTAAAACATCTTAACACTAATAATTTCATGTTTTACATAAATTTAG
>LR142323.1:0-10630 GCA_900659605.1 Tisbe holothuriae | reverse complement strand
AAACAGATTAAAATTTGTGGCAGATGAGAGTCAGTCTTTGAGATCGTTTTTATCACATCATGTTAAAGACTGGTCTTGTGCTAGTTCCTTGTACCATGGAAACCTAGAAGGTTATTCTAGGTTTCCATGTCTGTACTTAATAAATGCTAGTCATGAAAGTCGCTACCGAGTGTCGAATTTCATGGGCCAGTTCATGGAAGGCTTGGAAGCCCTATGGTTAACTACTGCCTCTGTGTTTCCATGCCTTTTTCAAGGCATTCTACAAGTGTTCTAAGTTAGCCAGATATTCTCTACTGTAGTTTGCCATCTCTTTATTTGAGTTATTTCGATATCATAAACTATGATCCTCTTCTTCGTTCCAGGACATCCTCAAGGACGTCAACTCCAAGGTTGCGGAGAAGGAGCGCGAGCAGCGCTTCCTCGAGATCTACAAGGGCATCGACGCCAAGTCCTCCGTCCTCTATCAGGGGCGCAAGTTTAAGAAGTCGGACGTGCTCTCGGCCTCGCGGAAGCTCATGTTCGAGGGCCACGGGCTGCTGGTGCAGGCGAGGGGAAGGACCGTGCCCGTCATCGTCGTCGTGCTGTCCGACATTCTCTTCTTCCTCCAGGAGAACAATCAAAAGTATTACTTTATTGCTCCGGATAACAAGGTGAATATTTTTGAGTCCTAAACGTATAATTAAATTACATTATAATATCCGTATTTCAGCCTTCCGTCCTCCGCGTCCACACCCTGGTCGTCCGGGAGAAGCCCGCGGCCGGCACCAAGGCGCTCTACATCATCTCCTCCACGAGTCAGACCTCGGCCGACCCCGACATGTACGAGATGGAGATCCAGCAGCCGCCCACGAGGGAGGACTGGATCACGGGGGTGAGGGAGGCCGTGGACGCGTGCAGCTCGGGGTCGGATGAGGAGTCAGGAATTGGGGACTTTAAGGTGAGCTGATGATCTTTCTAAACATTTAGCGGACTCATTGCTTGATAGTACCTAGCTGTACGTAATAAATTATAATCGAATTATCCTTTCAGCACGGCGCTTCCCCCGCCGAAATCCGTCGTCACGTCGAGGACAAGTACATGCGCATGCGCCACCTCACGGCCGAGCTCCGCGGCAAGGACCTCGACCTGGCGCGTCTTCTCGAAGACAAAATGCGCGTCATGAGCGACATGCTCACCGTCATGGGCGTGCCGGACCCGCTGCGGGACACGCCCCCGGACTACATGACCATCGTGCGGGAGAATGACTCGAGCTGCACACGGGAGCAGCTCTTGCAGCAGGTCCAAGAAGCGAGTCGCCTCGCGAGCTCGCTTTACTCGTCAGGATCGAACCTATCCCGAAGCGTCTCGTCGGCGGGGGAGAGCAAGAGCGTCACGTACAACTCCCCAAGTCTTCCCAAGCGCGCGGAGACATTCGGCGGGTTCGATCAGCAGCAGCAACTTCAACTGCCACAGTCCGCTGGCCAAGAGCCGCAACAGCCACAACAACCAAAAGAGCAGACGCCTGCAGAGGCCATGGCAGCGTCCGCGTGCGTGTCCTCTCCCTCTGAGCTGTGGCGCAGCTTTATCCCGTCCGTGCCGCCGCTACTCTCCCTACCTGACGGAGAACAACAAGCCGCCGCTGTGTCCATAACCCACTATATCACCCACATCATGCTGATGGTTAGCGAGCATTTCACCTCTCTGGAGTCGCTGAAGGCGGAGGTGAGCGAGGTGCGGGAGAGGAGCGCGCTCATGGGCGGGCGGTACAGGCAGAACCAGCAGTTGGAGGAGCTGAGGCAGCTGCAGGACAGGCTGGCCAGGGAGAAGAGGGAGTGGGCGCAGGAGAAGGCCACCATGGAGAGGGAAATGGAGATCAAGAAGCAGAATATAACGAGAGCGCAGGTAAATACTTCATAAACTACTTCTTGTTATTTTAGAAGGTAAATTGGCCTTTATTTTATGCCTTGGTAGATGTCCATTTCAACATAACATTCAAATTAAACATTGTGATTTCTCTTCAGATTGATGCCGAAAGAGGCCTCAAGGATGTTAAGGAACAGCGCGACCAGCTCTACCGCAAGCTAGATCTTCTGAAGGCACAGGGCATTGAAATCCTCGGCCCTAATATGTCTGTTCTCAAGACTGACCATCACCAAGGTCAGGGTCAAGGGCAGCAGGGACAGGTGCTATTCTACTCCGAGAGCTCGACTGAAGACAAGGTAACATTTGGAGGAAAGTGTGTTCTTAATATAGTCTATAACTCTCATTGCATTTCAGGATAAGCAAGAATCGTCGTCATCCGTCGTCGGCCAGAGCGAGTTCTACAACATCCAGCCCGACTCCGCTTCCTCCGCGCCCACCCGCACCATCTCCCCGACCAACGCCCGCGCGCAGAAAGCCAACGCAGCCGCGGCGGCCGCGGCATCGGCGGCAGCTGCAGAGGCGAACCTCAACCTGCTGAGCACGACGAATGAGGCGAAGGGAGAGCGGACCGAGATCAAGCAGCAGATCCCGGTCAAGCTGAGTTCAAAGTTGTCCGTGTCTGGATCCGGAGGCAATCAGAAGTCAAAGAAGATGTCATCAGTTGTGGGACTGGGAAAGGTAAGCTTGGGTTAAGGCACTTGAAGCATTGGTCGCTAGGACTGCCTCGGAGTCTATAGCTTTACAGACGTTTTATGTAACATTGTTTTGTTTTTCAGTCGTCCGTCGCCGGTCTCTCCTCCACCACCAGCCTCAGCGGCTCCATGGGCAACATTGCCAAACCCCTGGTCGAGAGCTCCGTCACCCAACTCTTCCCCTTCAAGCTGAGCGAGACCAACAGCAACCCGGGCGCCACCAACGTTGACATGACGGGCAGTCTGAGGAAGGGAACGAGCCCAAAGTATGTCCGCGCTCCGCCCCCAGTGCCAACGTCGTCCGCGCACCAACCGGTCCACCACCAGGTGGCGCAGCCGGTTCAGCAACAGCGGAGCCCCAGCCATAACCAGACGTCGCACACGCGGACTGGGTCGTCACCTGCATTGATACCGCCTCAGCAGCAGCAGCAGGGAGGGCCGAGTACGCTGCCAAAGTCGGCGGCTATGCACGAGGGCGGCGCGAGGAGGGAGAAGATGAACCTGAGCGAGGATAAGGTCATCTACTTCTAGAAGCAGGGCTGCCGTTTTGTGGAGTGATTTAAGAGTTGAGGTCAGTGGAACTTCTAGTGGTCAGGGTTGCCGTTTTGTAGTAGTGACATTTGAACAGAATTCAGTGGCTGCCCTGACTTTTTTGTACCCTGTGATGTTCACGCGAGGCCAAAATTGAAGATGGACAGAGAACACGTATGCCGCGCAAATTATAACATTAAAGTGAAACAACTTGTACAAGATTTCGATTGGAACAAAATTATATATTATAATTAAACATTCAGAGAGCAGCTACAATTGCATTTTAGTGCGATTTATAGAAATTTTAACATGTCAATTGTATTATCATTTTAATATTGTGATAAGAATATCACAAAAATACTTTAAATTTGTCTTGCTTTTACCTACCAGAATCAGAGCACTTCCAAAATTCTTGCCCAAATTATTGTTTTAGAGCAATTTTAGAATTGCAGACTTATTAGACGTTTAACAATGTTCTACTGTTCTATTATTAATCTCCAATTATTGTATTAAAATATTACCACAGCTATTCCATAAATACATACCGACGCTATCATTACCATATAAATTGCTGAGAGAATAAACATTGCAAATTATATAATCAAACCAATTTTCTTAATTTCCGTAGAATACGTTTTTTTCTTAGATGAAGCCGTCTGATAATCATGTTTCAAATAAAACCAATTCCATTGAGAGCCGTTAGCATAATTTCCAATATTAAGGTAAAGGAACCGCTCATTGTATGCAGTTCGTTAGTAGTAGTTGGAGCACAATTGCTCAATTACACAATTCCTCTCAGTTAAAATCCATCCTACTCGACATGAAAACGACTGACTAGACACGTCATCAAAGTGTCTGCCAGTCTCAAATCGTCATGTCGACATTCCGGACCTTTCTTGAGAGCTCCTCAATCCACGGATTGGTCTATCTATCGACCAGGTCAGAAGTGAACAATGAATTAAAATGAGAGAGAAGCAGCTTTCATACTTTGTATATTCCATTATTCCATAAACCTTAGCCATGGTCTCGCTCGCCTCGTCTGGCTCGTGTGCGTGGTGTGCAGCCTGTCCGCGGCCGGCTTCATCATCGTTGTCACACTCACCGGCTGGGAGGGCAGCCCTGCTATGGTCTCCAGTGTGGAGGTGGTGCCGGTCAAGGTGAGCTGAGCAAGAAATACCTTTCGGGAACGAAATTAAAAGAAGTGCCTTCCTTCAGTTCCGAGAAAAGGGATAAATATTTATCCCTTTTCTCAGTTCAGTTCTAACTCTAACTTTTAGGACACTCTCCCGTTCCCCTCGCTGACGTTCTGCCCCCGCGGCGCCGACTCCGACAACGCCATCATCGCCACTTTCAACGACCCAGAGTTCATCAAGACGGAAAAGTTCAGGACGACGAGGAAATGGATTGAAGTGCATCTGTTGGCATTGGTAGGAAAAATTATTGGCTTGGTTCTAGCTTTGGTACAGTGCTCTGTACAAAGTGTTTATCCCTCAAAAGGTGCACCTAAAAAAGGCTTTTGCCTAAAATTACCTTTTATTTCTACTGAATCGGTATTTCACTTATATGTATTAAATTGCTTAAGCTGTTACGCTTTAGTCTTTGTATGAGGAGTTTGATTTCAACAGTGAGCACATTCACAATGAGAAGGAATGGAATCCGAGGCCGAAGAGAGTGACCAAGTATAACAGGTTGACGATACGATAATCTTAATTAATTACATACGAACTAATTCATCTATCTAAAGATACACGAGCGAGCCCAAAGAGGATGATTATAAAGAGAAAATGGCTGCCAATTATGAACTGCTCACGGAATGTTTTAATACGAGCGCTGCTGGGGAAATCGGTGTTAGGATATCCGATGATTTGGACTGCTTCTTTAAGGTATCATTTGATCATGTGATATCATAGATACAAGTTGTAATATGTTGTATAATTACAATATGATCAAAATAATTGCGCTTTTCTCATGCAGGAGTTGCTCATTCGTTTCCTCCCCTGGAGCAAGTCCAAGATGTACCAGCTCTTCTACTTCCTGGGCGAGGTTGCCTACGAAGACGTCGCACTCGATCTGGGCCAACTCGACGCCGCTTTCTCGTCGTACTTCCCCGATATGATGCCAGAGCTGCAACCGATTATATTTCCGGACACGTATTCAGATGGTAAGCATGCGAATCTTTCAACAGCCTGTTATATGACTAATTCTAATCCAGACTGGATGGATCTCCTCCAGATCTACTTGATCTTCTTCCCTCCCGTGGTCGACGATCTGAACAAAGTTCGCGGACTTGCCTACAGCAATATCAAACTATCAGACATTGACCCAATGAAGACCATCTACGACTTTACACTGTCTGCAAGGGTCATTGGGTATTATTAACTATTACTGCTATAGAGGTCTTATAATGTGAGGCTCCGTTTGCTTAGGGATCTGTTCAAGCAAATCAAGGATGAGGATTTTGGGTCGTTCATTATCCGCGCTAATCTCGAGGCATTCCAACCGTATCTAAGTCTTATTTCTGATGCCATGATCAGCCGGTATTAATAATTACGCCGCCAGTAACATGTGACTATCAAATAATTTTAATAGTTACTTTCCTGATTCTGGTCTGTCTCCGTCTACTTTCAATTTCACATGGTCAACTTCAAGCAATCTTTATCAGGAGCTCGCTAATTCATTTGATTATGGTGGCCAAGTAAGCTATTATAAACACATTCAATAATTAAAGCTAATACTATAATATTAGATGCGTAATGTGGAACTCCTATTCCCTTGCTCATCAGCTTTAAGAGCCTCTGGAAGCAAAGAGGAGAATGTTTGTCGCTTGGAAGAGTCTGAAATCCCAGAGGAATGTAGATTGTACTGTAAAGAGATGGTGAATAAAATGCAAGGAGAACTCAAGGTTAAAATGCCTTAATAAAGTAATTAAGTAGTAATTTTCTATTTAATTTCCAGACGAGTCTCCTGAACCTCCTACAGATGAACTACATCCAGATGAGGAGCCGATGCAAGCTCGGCCTCGGAGCCTCCTCCTCCTCCGAGTTTGAGTGCCTGGAGCCGGTCGCCTCCGAGAACGGCCGCTGCTGGAGGTTGAAGCCGTTCGGGGACGGGCTCGTGCATGAGCTGGGGCCGAGTAATAGCCTGATGATAGCGGTGGATTTCGGGCCAAGGTATAATTAATTACGAGTATGACTATTTGTAATCCCTTTATGTCGTGTAGAACGTAACGTTATACGTTATTTTATTATTAATCTGAGCCCTCTTTTTTCAGCCTTTTGACCGAGCAGGTCCAGTTATTCATCCACCAGACCGGCCGCGTGACCGCCAACAAGAACGAGAAGGAGCGCGTCATCATGGAGTTCGCCCACGGCAGGCAGTACAAGCTGGCGGTGTCGGGGCTCAGCATGATCGAGACCACAGAGTCCTTCAGATCAATGTCGAAGGTAGGATCGTTCTACTGGGGTTTAATTAATAATAATACTGTCGCAATTAGTATGTTCTTGTTTGTTTCAGTCCAAGCGCCAGTGCCTGTATCCTGATGAGCGTTCCCTCCGCTACCTCACCTCCGACCCGTACTCGTTCTCCAGCTGCGTGCTCGAGTGCAGCTGGGAGTGGGTGAAGGACGTGTGTGGGTGCGTGCCGTTCTACCTGGCAGACTTCTTCCCAGAGGCGAACGTTTGCGATACGTACGGAGGGATCTGCTTCAGAGAGAGGATCACTAAAAGGTTGTATCAAGAAAAAAAATGGGTTGAAATGATGTCTAATCTCATCTAATTCCAGGCATCCGTCCCTCTCCACCATCGCCGACCCCGACGTCACCCGCAAGCACGCCTGCGAGTCCCGCTGCCCCCGCGACTGCGAGCCCATCGAGTACGATCTCGAGATATCCGAGATCGAGGACAAATGCAAGCTCGATTGTAAAGATCCCTCGTCAAAGTATCTTGTGGACAGGAGCTGCAGGTGTGTAATAGGAATTTAAAACGACATAAAATAATGATTAAATTAAAACAATGCTTTCAGAGAGAACTTTTACAAGTTTGAATTCTTCTGCGGCTTCTTCGACAACGTGACCAACGCCCTGGACGACGCTCAGAGGAACGCCGTCAGAATCTCGCCGATGCCAGGGTTGACAGTTCAATTCATTTTTAATTAAGCCTCTTAAAAGCTCTTCTACTTTAGACCGATTAACAACGCAGAGCCGGATCTACTTCGATTTGAAGTGCAGGTGAGTCATTGTGCAAAAAAAGCTTTTAATGACGTGTTTAATCGTTAATCATTCTTTGAGATTGACAAGCACACGGTGCTGAAGATCGAGAAGACGGCGTCCGTGTCCACCATCGACATCATCTCGAGCATCGGCGGCACCCTCGGGCTCTTCTCCGGCTTCTCCATCCTCAGCGGGGTCGAGATCGTCTACTGGGCGGTCAAGGCCGTGACGTTTGGAGGAAGAACAAGAAAGACGACCAAGGCTTAAGAGGGAGCAAGAAGAACGATCATCTTGAATGGTTTTTAGCAAGAAAAATTGATGATTAAGGCGCATGACGTAATAAAAAGAGTCAAGTGTTTTTGTGTTAAAGGTTTGACATGAACATTTCTTTTATTTATTATGTTATAATGTTAATAATTTATAGACTGAATTGAATTGCAATGTATGCAATTCCCACACGTTACAGTTCATCTAAGTAAATAAATTTTTCAACATTTTTCTTCTTTAAATAAAAATAAAGGTTCACGTAAAGTATAAAAACTATTCAGCATTTTGTTATTGGTAACCATTTTCTCCATCTTTCGCTTGTGTACAATTTTTTCAATGTTATTTTTTGACCATTCTAATATTTTATAATATACTTTTATATGTTATATATTAAAAATTAGACGTTCCAAAAATGACAAATGAAAAAAAACACGTCTCAAACTCTCTTCTAATCATTGTTCTTGGCGATTTCGTCCAAATCATGCTGTGCCCTCCACTATAAAAAAAATTGTGTTAGAGAACATCTACGAATAATAAATAAAAAATCATAATAATGAATTATTTATAAAAAATGAAGTTCTTAAAATGTGAAACGATTAAAAATTGGGAAAATATAAACAAAGCCATTACTAATAATGTGACAATTATAGTTCTGATGATTACACTAAAATAGCGATAGAACCGTTGTCATCATATTAAAATCGCTGCAAGCTTTTTGTGTATGAACACGTCTTAATTTATTTTATATTTCCAGGGACTAAAACTAACCTCGAGGATGTCCAAAGTGGCGGGGGAAACTGGGAAGAAGCCTTGACCCTGACCGATGAATTGAGCCTCGAACGTTCCACTGGCCGTCTGTCGCGGCGAGTTGAGGTACTACAGGAGGGGGAAAAAGAATAATATGAATGGAACGCTTCAATCCCAAAGAAACTTATAATTATCTCAAGGTAATAATTATACCAAGGAGTTTTAAGTAAATATGGAGAGGCTGCTGTGGTAAAAATGATTGTTGTGACAACACTCATGTAAAAAGAGATCTTTTAGAAATAGGTTTGATGATATCAAGGGGAGAAGAGACAGTCACTACAAAGCTGAGCTGAGAGACAAAGTGCAAGTGTTATCTTCCATTACTGTTTTACTTCGATGAATTATACCCATCATCATATAAAAGAGTATTTTGTAGCGGCTACCAGGCCATTATTTTATATATTTAAAAAAAGTAACCCTATTAAATAAAATAATTTTACAACTTACCCCGAGGGATACCAGATCGCTGATCCGGCGTTCGGTCGCCCTGGTTGTCGTTACCACCAGATGCAGCGCTACCGCCTCCCTGTTGTGGCGATCTGCCATACGTCTGGTTTCGGGGCTGTAACAGGAGGTCATGTAATTACGCGGTACATATTTGTTTTATTGTCGTCATAATAATTTATATAAACATCAGCTTGGGTCAAGCAATTTAGCACTAAAGCCAGGAGGTGCCCTTTAGGGACTAGTTGCCCCGCAGGGCTAGGGCAATGGGCTCATTTCGTAGCCAAAAAAGGTCAAACCCCAGACCAATGTATAAAATAATTGCGGGTGCCGGGAATAGATTAGCTCCAAGTATTCGTAAAATGCAAATGTATTTTAGAACTTTATAACCATAGTCACATTCTCACAGTATGTGACTACACGTATAAAAAAGTGTAAACTTAATATGTACTGTTAAAATTATTATATTAAAATACTCACTACAACCAGTTATAATACCAGTTAAAGAGAGCAACAGCAGATAAAGAAGATACGACGTAACATGCACATGTTATTTGATATTCTAATTAGCTACTGTTGTACATAACGATGATTACTTGAAATAAATGTCCGATAACACACTTGTTTTAACAACTCATTTCGGAATGTGTTTTTATTATGAAATTATTTTAATCAATAATTGGTTACTTTGATTTCGATTTTTTTTATTTTGACAAAAATATGTCTAGGAACCCTTAATAATTACAACTATACTATAGCTAACAACGACTATTCATCGGTATTTTCCAATACCGTACCAACAAACGGCTATTTTGGATACCGTACATGCTTAGTTGGTATTGCATGTGCTAGCACTTTACAAAGTCAAATAACGAGAAAGCATGAACGAATCGTCCGACACAGTTATTTCGCGTGTATTTCATGCTCCTAAGATGAGGTTCCCCTGCCTCATGTACAGCCAACGAGGCTTTCGGAGTCCGGATCGAGTCCGTCATCGGCTTCAGGGAACTGCCCCCGCCCACCCTCTTGCCGTGAGCTTGTGTGGATCCGACGACTAAGACGCGCGCCCACAGTGGTTTCCCAGGGGAAAAACTATTTTGCTTTTATTGCATTTTCTTGTCCTATTATAATTTATTCAATGTGACTGACCCTGCCAAAGCATAGCATAATTGGTTTGCAAAAACTTGTACAAAACCCTTAATGAAAATGTCCTGCCAGAGCATACTTTTCATACAAAACCATTTTTATGTAGTAAAATCGGTTTTTTAATGATTATTTTCATATGTTGGCCAGTATTGGCTGCTTCTATGACCTATACCATCGTCTTAAATCACATTTAGAGCTTCAACTTGGTATATTGAGAACCCCGGGAAACCCCGGGAATAAGCAATAAATGTTTTAAACTTTAAAAGACTATCTGGAGTGAGTTTGAGCCATATGTGCAGTCATTATTTCCTCTACTACTGCCCCATCTGTGGCGCCTGAGGTTCGTTTCCGGGCTAGTGCAACTCGTTGAAGGCTGTTGCTGCTGCTCGTGTTCATGGTTCTGGACCCACTGGCTGACTTCTTCGCCGCCTTTCCCCGGCCGGTTTGCCTCGGAGGCACACGTTTGGGCTGGGGCTGAACTCATCGCCGAAGGCCGAGGGAACAGGTCACCTGGGTGGACGTCAGTTAGGTCCTTTAATCCAAGGCCTGCTCAGTGACGATCACATGCTGACAGGCATGGAGACGACTCAGCCCGTGTCAGCCGGGACGAAGCCCAGGGGCACGAAGGGATTAT
>LR142322.1:0-10654 GCA_900659605.1 Tisbe holothuriae | reverse complement strand
TTAAATGTTATATCCATTGGAATCTAGATCGAATGGGTCAATAAAAATGACATTTTTACAACCTTGTTAGTGGCCTTTGTGAGCCGTTTTCATTACATGTTATTCTTTCCAGACATGGATAGGGGTCATAAAAGAAATTTATATTACATAATTGTTTTAATTAGACCCTTGGAAGTAAGCGAAAAATTCATTTTCCGGATTGTTTTCTAACACACCTCGTATGTCAGCGTCTATCTGAAACAAATCTCGGCGGGTCAAGATGGCGGGGAAAATCCTGTGATGTGTTTTGATATTGTATAGTAATCATCAGTACATTTTGACACATCCAATTTATATTTTAGACGTATTTAGAAAGCCAGACAACTTTGCATATTAAACATTGCAGTCGTCTAGACCAAAATATAATTAAAATAGTGCTTCTAAATAAGTAAATTTGTAATGAAAATCACAAAATTGCAAATCAGATTGTCCAAGTAATCTTGTTCGGTCAAAGACCTCAACTTTCATTGCTAAATTAAAACTAAGTCTAATGCAAGTTTTCCAGGAATTATGACTTTTCCTACTTAAATACTTAACTTTATTTTATCCAATAATTTCTTCCCTATTAATAGTATTTCTACTCTATAGTATTATTATTAACCTATTTAGTTGGTAGCCATAATTACAAGCCGACCCAGAAGGTTGTGGCTTCAAATCTCCCCTGCAACATGATGATGAAAATTGCGAATTTGGTGTTCTATTGAATGAACTGAAAGGTAGTGCCCAATTATATACAGTAAGGGATCAGTACAAAATATGTTAATAAAATGCTAAACTAAAGTTAAGACAATGTAATTTTAGATATAATATATTTAATACATTTTAACAACAGCCGGGGGGCCTAATCAAATTCGTCAGTAACCCTACAATCCAAGTTCTACGCACAGACGAAACCATATACCCTTGTTGAAGTTAACTACATATGTAACAAAATGGTACATAAATGACGATACTAGAGACCAATGACCTAAAAGACAACAACTAAAAACAATAATCAGATAAGATTCCAAGCCCAAAGGTCGCCTGCGACCTAGGCCCCGTTCGCCTGCATTATACATAGTGGTAACAATAACTAATTTGTGTTTGTTGTAACTGTGCCATATGTGTGTGAAATTGGAATAAAGTAAAGTAAGTTATACATTTTAAACTGACTCTTTCTACAAAAATCCTAATACATCGCCCAGGTACTGCTCAAAAATGACAGATGAGACACTCACAGGCTTTACTTAGTACGACTAATTTTACTGTTGATGTTCACTAAATTCTCAATTTGACCACACAAACGTCAAGCAAAACCCGCAAAATGACAAAGTGACCTTGCCATTTTTATTACTTTAAAATGCAGTTTCGGAATTTTGTGCTACTGCTGAATCATAAAAAAAATTCTCAAGTGGACCACAGCACGCCAATAAAGTAGTTATACGAGTGGGGCAGTGAACATCATTACAGCTAGCTAAATATTTAATTAAATGAGAAGAGAAATTATGTGTATTGAGAGAAAAAAATGCGTTTATAAGAATGATAGTATTTTAACTATTTTTGGCTGTATATCTTGTAGCGCCCTCTTTCTTATTCTTCTCTTTGGCAGGCTTAAATTAAGCCAAACTAGCAGTGCAGTGCTGGCTTGTTATTGTTATTGTCTGTCTAACAGACTCAGTTTTGACCTGCCTGGTAGGAATTGGAACCCGCCGCGCCAGAAAGGGAAAATAAGACACAAAACAAAGGTGGCGCCACAAGTAATTAATATTTTTGGTCAAAAAAATCAATGTTCCGTATATGAATAAATAAATTTTGGTTCTAAAAAAAACTCCGACAAGGGCATTAACAGGGAATATTTCCGAAAATATATCCTCAGCCAAGCAATAATTTCGGCAATATTGCTATTGTTGGACCTCACTTAAGTCAAGCTCTTCTCCTTCTCTACTCTCTCTCACATATGGGACAGAGGGCCATAATTATGATCAGCAGGCAGCTCTTTCAAAATGACATTAGCTTTATAATTTTTATTACAAGCATCATTTTACTATAGTTTTTGATTCTTATAAAAATTATCTTCCTCTGATTATTCACATACGGAAATTCATATTTTGGTTGTTCTACTTGTGGCGCCCCCTTTGTTATTCTCCCTTTCTGGCGGGCTCAAAATCCTACCAGCTAGCTGAAAACTGAGTCTGCTGGACAGACAATAACAATAACAAACATCAGTGCAAGCAAGGCAGGTTTTGAGCCCGCCAAAAGGAACAATAACAAAGGGGGTGCCACAAGTACAACGGCCATAATGCCGAATTTCCGTATGTGAATTGGTGTCCCTAACATTGGAATTTTTTTACGTGTTTCCTCTTGTTACCTAGCATAATATAAACATTATTTAACTCTTTAAATAATCTACTTTATTGCTCTCTTTGTACAATAATAACAAACATACACCCGATCACAATAGCATCCTATTAACCAGCAGTGCAACTGCCATTGACACAACCCAGCCCATTGTGAGCTCCAGCCTGGCCACAGAGCTGATGCCACCCATGTCCACATTGTAGTAGTAGATCGGTGGATTTGCTCCACCAATGCTCTCACTGGTTGTGTAGATGCCACTGCCGTTGGCTGCGAAGGCAATTGACTCACCCTGAAAGTATGACATTAAGTTATTGTAAAATGCCCAGCTGTAGCACCGATATTTGATCAATATTTTGTGTTGTTAAATTATTTTGATTACCAATTTAATAAAACAGTCATAAAAAATAGTTTCCACAATCAGTATTTAATTTTAGTTAATATCTTAGTACACAATTTCGTATTTTCTTTAGAGTAGTATTGAATGATATACGATTAAACAAGTATGTGACCGGACAAAAACTCCAAAAACACCAAAAACTCGTTTTAATGTTCTAATTAGTGGAGAAAAGCGTAATATCCCCAAGCTCTCAATGCTTAATGAGTGATATATTTTTTTTTAAATGAAGAGTATTTTCACATGACATGTGGTTTTTATTTTTGTCAGATTTCATTGACCCTTTAATCAAAATATTATCATTATATAAAAATATATTGTTGTACAAATTGTCATCCAGACCTGAGAAAATTATAGCAGGTGTCTCATTACCAAAGAGTGGTCATACCTGTTCCAGTTCCTCCAATTTCAGCTCACAGTTTGGCTCCCTCTTAAGCGTATTTGCCAGTGGTTCCATCTCATCGTCGTTGTACATGTTGCGCACATAGACCAGCGTCGGCTCATTTTCTGCACGCTGAATGAGGAGCACGCGCCCTGCAGGGCACAAGTCGGCCGCGGTGGGAGCGCGGACGCCCGTGGGAAGACTGCCTGGAAGATTGTAACTGTTATGTCAGATATTGTCAATAGCAATCCGAATGCTCATAATATTTGAGGTCTTTCACAAGATTATTGCTGAGGTTTAATAATGTCACTGGTATTTTATACATATGGCACCACTAATATAAAAGACTCTAATAATAATATGAATCCGGATCCAAGCCTAATGAATGTCTGGTATAGGTTTACGTAATTTAGAAAAAAATACAAGTAACAAGTTATTTTAATACGTAGCTCATCATTTTAGGCATCTATTTAATTACCCTCATTTATGATGAACAATATGCATATGCATAGCCATCGATATGACACTACTTTATACTTTTTGATAAGTACATTTCAACTATTCGAATCAGTCAGATTAGTAGTTTAAAACGAAATATAAGAATGTAATACACAATTGAAGGACTTGCCTATTTCCTCCATCTTCAATGGCGTATCATTACTCTCAACTGGATTATCCACCCTGAACACCTTTGCCACGTACGCCTCCTTCTCTGCCTCAGTGAGACTATACGGGTTCTTGCTTATGAGATACAGGTTGCTGGCGTTTGTGGGGTCAATGAAGAGAGATTCAAAGTTGTGTCCGGGTTGGCCCTCAAGTTTGATGGTTACATAGTCGGATTTAGCTATTACTAGGTCCTGAAAAGAGCATATTAATTATTGTATTAGTCTATAGTAGTTCCCTTTAACTGAGTTTATGGAACAATGTTACGCCGAAATGGTGATCATTTAAATGTGGATTAGTAATTAACTCATTAAATGGTTCAGGAGATAGTTTTTTTTTATTAATTTCAGCTGTAATGATGTGTTCAACACAAAAAAATACGCAGGGTTTTGTTAAAATAATTACATTCATAGTAATAGTAAGCTGACTGGCGTGATTTCATTAATTTATGTAAGTTTGAGACTTCCTTTAGAAGGTAAAGTGTATTTGATGTTACACGATATAATTATGCAACACAAAATTAGGTTGAGAACCTTGATCTATAAAACTTGACAGAGTTTGTCACGTGTTCTTCAATGAACAGGAAGGGGTCGACCACTTGTGAATAATATCAGCTGCTAATATCTGGATCACATGGCCTCTGTAATTTCTATTGCAACTAGGCCTGTATATTCTAGTTTGATTCTTTAAATCATTACACGGAAACCCAAAGTGTCGAAAAAGGGACATTTTGTTGCAATATACCGGTATACCCTAATAATTATTAAGGCTTACTAAATAGCGGAAAATATGACCAAAAGTATATAAATATGTGAAAATTCGGCTGTTCTGCGTTGAAGCACAGAGACTGACGTCCAAGTTATAAATTAATTATAAATTATTATAATAAAACAGTTCATACAGCTTAAATATAATCCAATGCTTACCTTGTGCTCTTCATTTTCCGGCTCCTTGAACCTGTAGATGAAGAGCTCGGACCTGTTCCCGTTTTTGTCCCCAATGTCCCCGAGGTAGATGTAGACGTCGTCATCGTCCTCACCGGGTGCAGGGCCGATGGTCATGTCCTTGGCATCAATTGACTCGTCCTGGTCTTTGAAAGTGACCTCATCTGAAAAGGAGATGTTTGTATAAATTAATATTTGATCCTTTTTACATCTTGGTTTAAAAATAAATTGTATTGCGTAATTATGTAGGCAATAATTGCGTAATTATGAAGGCAGTAATTGTTTCATTGATTCTATAACCTTCTTGAATGTGTAACTCGCACAGTTTGATTATCGCTGCAATCAGCATACCGAGGAATGCAAGAATGCCAAATTGCTCATCCAAAAAAATTAATGCCTTGAATAAGGGTGCGTCTACACGGGCATAAATCAAGAATATATTCGGAATATATTCTTCACCTGCGCGGCGGTAGATAAAAAAGTGAGGAAAATTCTCCTCTCTTTTTTTACTACTGTACAAAGAATATATTCCGAATATATTCCAAAACATTCCTCGTTTTATGCTTATGTGGACGCAGCCTAACAAACCTAATTGCATAGAGCTATAGACTGAAGTAGATTCACTTAAACTAATTACTAGAGATAGTCACAACTCACAATAAATCATGGGCCCCAACGCCATGGTATCTAAATATTATACATAGTTAGCTAGTTACATAGCCAGTTATTAAACCTTTGGATATGTAAGATATGTTGAAATATATCATGATAATGCACAATGGGCCGTTTTTACTAGCATGCTATATTAGGGATTTTTATGTAATAAAAGTGTCTCAAAACCATCTCATAGGTGGTTTGGTAATGTAACATTAATTTTTGGGCAGTTTGGTAAAAATTTGGTCGATTTTGGTGGATTTTGGCAAAAAAGGGTCAATTTTACTACATAAAAGGCCCATTTTCAAACTAAAATTACCATAGGTTACGGTTTTTTACGGTTTGCAAATTTTATACCATTTAAAAGGTAATTTTATGGGGAATTTAGCTATATATGTGAGCACAGTGCCATTTGCTGCCAAACTTTGTAATACTTCATTTCATGAAAGCCTCCATTTTCATGGATTCAAACAAAAATTACAAATTATTTTACTAAATAAGTATCATCTAGAAACGCAATTTTTGAAAAATTCACTTAATTTTACATAGGATAAGCTTCTTATTACTTAATAAAATAGTCACAATTGACATACACATGCAATTTACCAATGTTGGTTAATACACCCAAAATGCCTTTGATGTATCAAGAAAATCTTGTTATATGCTCATTATGGCCCATATTTACAGTGAAAATCCTATTTTATTGCTTATAAAGGTTACAGACACCCATTTATCAAAGAAAACAGTCATAATTAGTCAAATAAAGCATTTTGAGGAAAATCCTAATATAGCATGCGGCCCCATAGTGCATTCCTTTGATATGAACGGATTGGTAATAAAGACCATTTAAATGTGATACTTTGACATTGGAAGTTTAATGGGGTGCTGTTTTAATTATCAGAAAATCATCGATAATGAATCAAATAATATATATTTCTATCATTACCTCTCAAAGGGATATTGCAATTTAAACATTACTCAACGGTTCTTTACGATGCTATATTGTACTAATAAAAATCATTTTTCTAGTTGATTAGCTTATATACACTCCCTGCGGCGTGCCGACGTTTGCCATTTTGTTCTTGTTACTTTTTATAGATCAATTGTGATCTCAAATTCATTATATTTTCGGTTAAATAGATTTATGAGTTTAAACGTGTCTTTTTGAACTGAAGGCTGGGAAATAAATGTGGACCGAAAATTGTTTTTCATGCTTATATTTTTTTTTATCATTCTTGTATTTACTTTACTCTATGTAATGTCTCGAGATGTGATCTATTAGCTATGAGATTTTTTCTTTTCTTCTAATCCGAGATAAGTATGCAAGTAACTAAGAAAATATACATAGATCATGCTTTATTTGTCACGTCAACAGGATATAAACTATCATGAACATACCCAGCATTGTAAGTTTACACATTGCATCTGGTTTATACTTTTTAAACATTCTGCATGTATCTACAAAACGGCTGGTAAGTGACAAACAAACAGTGATTTTAACGCAGAAATCATTTATCGGACTCCCCTCTAAAGGGTTGCTCTGTACTACTATTCTGTAAAAACAATCACTTTAATTTTGCACTTTAGCCGCGAAAGGGGGGTGTTTAACATTCCTCGTCATTGTTGGTTTCGTCGCGCTGAAACAAAAGCTGACGATGGCGGCGACGGCGGATCGGCCTCCAATTAGAGCGGCGACAGAGCGGCCGAAGGAGAAACATTTTCGACTTTATAACTGCCAAAAGTTATTGGTCAAAGGAATGCAGAGAAGTGGGTTTAGTCAAGTAGATTATATGCCATAAATGGAGAAAGGATCACTGGATGCTTAAATAGGACACTACATCATCTATCGTTTTAATGTATACTGGAATCAAAAGTTTAATGATTATATTTATTAATATGTATTATGTAAATGAAACTCTCAGAGAGGTAATAAGAGCATATTACACATGAGCTTTATATAAAAATTATTACATTTTGTTGTTCATTTATGCTTTGTCAAAGTGAGACACAGTGTTGACAACCATTTGAAATAATTGCTCATTTTGGCAGCAGCAATGAAATTATCATTCCAGAGGGTCTGACAGTGGTCAGAAACGGAGAAATCAATGGTCACTTAAAACAAGGTGCATCTAATTACTCCTCTTTCATACTCCTTTCATTGGACTTTGGGTCGGGTTTCTAAAACATATTGACTTATGTACTAATAATACGATCATTTGTGAATAATATAACATTGTGTATTTGTTCATCATTACTCTATGAAGCAGCCGATAGAATACTTATAAGCCGCTAAAGGGATGCCTACCCAAAATACATTTTGAAACAAAAAACCTATCCAATAAAATTATCAATCATAGTTGAAATATATTGCACAAAAGTATTTATACAAACTTACAAAGGTACTTCAATGGATCAAATAAATAAATATAAACTGTAAATAGTGACAGTCGTCTCCATCTTCTAATCCGCGCAGGCGGTTTCCGTCCGAGAATATACAAAATGTTTTCTTTCCTGCTTACCAGCAGAGCACTTTCATTAACAAATATGTTATAAAACAAGTTCATTAAATATCATATATCCGAAACTTGACAAGAAGACTAAATATATTTAAGAAACCCAGCCCCCAACATTCCCCCTTTCCCCGCGATCATGGTATTTTAGCGCAGCCGTCTTCTCCTCCCTCACCGCTCCAATCCAATTCATTCCCCAGCCGACCATCAACCGAACAAGACCCAACAACCATGACCAAGTGCAGTGTCCTCCTCACATTACTGGTCGCCCTGCTGGGCACCAGCCTACCCAGACCCACAGACCCCACCAGGCAAGAGAAAGGCCTCGGCCAGCTGGTGAGCTCACTGCTCAGCTCTATTCTGGAGCGGACCCTGTATCAGAGGATGGAGAATCTGCTGCTGGACCCGGGGCGGCGGTCTGAGGAGAAGAGTGCAATTGTCGCGTCTGCTGTGGAGAATTATAATCAGCAGAGGATTGTTGGTGGGGAGGGTGGGGAGGATTTTACCAAAATGGCCGGTAGGTTTTGAGTTACAAACCTAGGATAAATGCCGTATAAATGGCTAACGGCTTATTGACGTGATATGTCTTTTATTTGCACAAGACATTGATTCATTGCATCGGTTACTTTCTTAATAAAAATTCACATGATGTTAAAGTAAACAAATCATAATGAATCAGGCTTTCATTTGTTGTTGCTGCACAGTTGAAAGGTTACAATATGACCCACTGTGATTTAAAAATGTTTCATGCATTTATGCAAGCAATGTTTTTAGGTAAATGTTGCAGGCATTGATTGCTGTTTTACTACAGGGTGTTACATCGGGTGAGGTTTTGTATTAATTATCAACAGTGATAATGAAGTAAAAAACTGTATTGTCCCTTCTGAATTCGTGGCTTTTTGCTCAATGCGTCATATTCCAACCACCAACAGAGGGCAGCCCAAAAAATCGTGACCAGCATCATAACAAATTATCCGTATTATTTTTGGATTTATGAAGACTCAAAGGCACTTACCAAATACAATGCAAAAATTTAAGAAAAAAATATTTATTTCTCATCTTCTACAAACTCCCTTTGAATAAATTTTAGTACAATTACAAAGAGATTTCGTATTTCATCAATAGAGGGCAGTACAAATCGTGACCAAAAACAATAACAGACTGGTCACGATTTGCAGTGCCCTCTAGTGGTGAGTTATGAGCCTATTAGAAACAAAATGGCGGACCGAGTGCAGAAGGGATAATAGCATCTGCATATAGTACAAGGCCAAGGATATGATTTTATGAGCTGGAAATATTTTTGGTGATTTTTACTTTGATTTTTACTAAAGCGCCTACATTTTCGTATATTTGGGACATTTTGAAGCTGCCTGTTATATAAAATATCTTAACAGGCTCTACGCTGTTTTACATCATAATCAGTTAACCGTTAAGTTAAACACATGAAAAACGCCCTGTACTTAAGTGGGAAAAACACCCGTTTTTTTGTCTGAACAAGTAGTGCATAGTGCATAGTGGTGTATTTATCAATTTATAGAGAATTACTTCATCAAATTCAAGCTAGTAAAGTTTAAACTTTCTAGATATGGGGCACAAAAAGACAGTAGCAGCACACGATCAGCAAATGAACTTCTCCCCTAACGGGGTTAATAAAATATTGGTATGATTGGCGTCGACTCTTCAGAAGCAAGGATCAAGTACAGAAGAAAACATCTAAATGTTTATCTATGCCAGCGACGGATAATACCTTTGTTTATTTAATAAAAAAATATTTGTTACTTTATGCTGTACAGCCATATCAATATTTTATAATATAATTATAATAAGGCAACCGTAATACACCATTTTGATTAGTTATTGTTATATTTAACCTTAGATGGTGCCAGTGATAATGACTACTCAAAAATAATATTCTCTTGCAGTTGTAACATAAAAAGTCCCTCAAGAAAATATGAAAAAGAGCAAAAAGACAAAACTCAAAGGCAGTCCGAAACAATAACCCAAAGAGGCAAGAGCCATGGCGCCATCTTGTGTCATGGAATAACAAAATATTTCAAGGTGATAAGTATTCTCACTATTCTGTAAAACGCTTAAAAATAGGCTTGTTTGCTTCTCTGAGCTACAAAGGCAGCAGAGCTGTGATAATTTGATGTGATTTGCCCATTTTATTCTTAGAACTTATACAAACCCGGAAGCTGATCATGTTTTGTAGGTTATTTTATATGCGAAATTCTTACTTCATATCTGTTGCAATGCCATTTTAAAGAAAGACATTACACATTAAAAACTGACTCCAGCAGGGTCTTTAAAAATATTATTCGATATATAATGGCCCTATAATGGCCTATAATGCCCTTGGAGAACCGAACCATCAGTGACTAGTATAGTCTTAGCTTTAATTAAACCTGGAAACAGACAATACTTTTGAGTATGTCAAACTGGAAATATTAAACATTGACATCATAATTCCTTTTGCAGGCTATTGGATCCGTGAGACCCCGGAACAAACTGTCCAAGAAGAAGAAGAAATCTTTGCACCCAAACTCCTCCCATCCACATCTCCGGGATTCAACGCACAAGACAATCCAGAAGCCATCCCGGATGAGGACAAGGATTACAACACAGAATCATACGAGATTACAGATTTATTCTCGGAAGAGGATTTGACGGCGACGACGACGACGGAATCGTTGCTAGAATAGAAAGAGCGCGAGATGGTTTTATTTACTGT
>LR142321.1:0-10663 GCA_900659605.1 Tisbe holothuriae | reverse complement strand
GCTTCAGGCACATCTGGAAATTCATCAAGCCCTTCACAAACAGCTCTGATAAAAAGCCCTGAGCCTCCCGCAAGTACAGCAACATTGTTTTCTAAGAAATACTTATCCAGCAGTTGAATTGAATCACGCTCATAATCGCCAACTGAATATGGCTGAGAAATACTCAAGGAGTTAATAAAATGGTGAGGAATTTCAGAAAGCTCTTTTTCAGAAGGTTTTGCTGTGCCAATACTCATTTCCCGATAGAATTGCCGGCTATCTGCTGAAATAATTTGAGCACCAAAATACTTAGCTATTTCAATTGCCACCGATGTTTTTCCGCTGGCAGTTGGGCCTCCAACCACTATCAAATACTTTTTGCTCATAATTCGAAAATAAATATTTCAACCTTGTATTTTCTACCTTTGTGCACTTTTTTAAAAGAACCCCTGATTTTCAAAGATTTGTTTTATGCTATATGATATTACAAGACCGTTCGCAAAAATAGCGCTCGGGGTGTATTTCCGAAAAATCTACATCGCCAATGCAGATGTATTGCCTAAGGACAAGCCGATTATCTTAGCTGCCAACCACCCAACGGCATTCATTGAACCGTGTATTTTAGCTTGTTGGTTGGATAAGCCTTTGAGCTTTATTGCAAGAGGAGATTTATATAAGAACAACCTGTTGCTGCGCAAATTATATGATTGGTACCGCATGACGCCTATTTTTAGGAGGGAAGATGCAGGATATAGTAACCTAACAAGTAATTATGCGACCTTCGAAAGGTGTTTTAATATCCTGAAAAAAAACAAGACTTTAATGATCCTTGCGGAGGGTCTGACTTTGCATGAGAAAAGGATGCGCCCCATGCGGAAAGGAACTGCCAGAATTGTTTTTAGTGCCTTAGAAAATGTTGGAGACTTAGATATTTATCTTGTTCCTGTAGGTATAAATTACACCGATTCAGATAGCTTTAGATCAGTTGCCATGATCGAATTCGCTGAACCAATTCGATGCTCAGAATACAATGACCTTTACAATGAAAACCCAGCCAAAGCAATTAAAGAATTGACTTCTGAAATGGGAAGGCGTTTGAAGGAAAAGATTGTACATATTGATAAAGAGGAGGATGAAGTCTTAGTGGAAGCTATCTTAAATATCCTTGAAAATGATACTGAGATGACTTTCTTTCCTGTATCATCAAATGACAGTTCATTGTTTATCAGGCAAAAGAAAGTATCAGAGAAAATCAATCAAGCTACACCTGATGAAAAATTAGCCCTAAAGTCTAAAATAGATGAGTATTACCTTCAACTCAGCAAGTTAAGGATTTCGGATTTTGGGTTGGTCAATAAAAAATCATTTACCTTTTGGGGAACGCTCTTCATAATTCTTGGAGCTATTCCTGCTATAATAGGTCGCATCCTGAATATACTTCCAATTTGGATTGGAAATATGATTTCTAAGAAAATCTCACCTTCCATTGAATTCCTAGCTGCCACTGCGATAGTTTTCAGTTCTTTCATGTATATATTTTACGGAATAGCGCTTTATGCAATAGGGGTTTCAATGGGCTTCGGTTGGAAGACTTTTGTCCTGATTGCGTTGCCACTGCTGGGCTTATTTTACATTCATTACGTAGGCTTTATGAAAAAATGGGTGTCAGCCAGAAAGGCAAGTAAATTGAATAATGAACAGTATAGTCAACTGATACAAATGAGAAAAGTAATAAAAAAAACTGTTCTTTAAGTGCTTGCATTTGAATTTTACTAAACCAATTTGTTTTAAATCCTGCTTAATTTTGCGACCTTGCATATATTATCAATTAAACAGATAATTAAATATGCAAGAACCTCTCTTAATCCTATTCATATTATTGTGTGGCGTCTTCCTTGGATTTGTAGTTGGTTGGATTATTTCTAAAGCTAAATATTCTGGCAACGCTGTTTCCAATTTAATGTTGGAAGAAAAATATGTCGATAAAAATTTGTTTCAAGTTGTTGAAAAACAATTAGATGAATCAAAAATATTAGTAGAAACGAAAAGAGCTGAATCCTTAGAATTGGAAAAAAGATTGTCTGAAAAAGATCGTGACATTCAATATTTAGAAGAAAAATTGATCACCTGGAAATTGGATTTTGACAAGTTGCAAAATAAAGCGCACCATGAATTTGAAAATTTAGCCAACCGGATTTTTGAAGAAAAAACTGCAAAATTTACAAAACAAAACGAAGTTAAATTAAACGATTTGTTGCAACCTCTTCGAGAAAATATCAAAGATTTTAGTAAGGATATAGAAAGAAGGTTCACAGAAGAAGCAAAGGATAAAGTCTCACTTAAAAAGGAGATAGATCAATTAAGAGATCTCAATACGCAGTTGAGCTCCGATGCCAAGTTGCTTGCATCTGCGCTAAAGGGAGATTCTAAAATTCAAGGTGATTGGGGAGAGGTGCAATTGCAAATGATTTTAGAAAAGGCTGGTCTTTTAAAAGATACTCATTTCATCGTTCAGCCATCTTTTAAAGATGAAAACGGAAAAGACAAAAGGCCTGATTTCATTATCAATTTGCCTGAAAAAAAGCACTTAGTTATTGATTCGAAGGTGTCATTAAAGGCCTATGAAAAATATTTCAATGCAGACAATAAGGATAAACAAAAGCGATTTTTAAAATCTCATATTGACAGTATTCGAACCCACATAAAAGATTTAGGAAGTAAGAATTACCAAAATCTTTATCAGATAAATTCTCCTGATTATCTCTTGTTATTTGTCCCTATCGAACCGGCTTTTGCGGTCGCTTTACAGCATGATTCGAAATTATTTTTGGATGCATTGGACAAAAACATTGTACTGGTAACTTCATCGACCTTATTGGCTACCATGCGCACCGTATCCTTTATATGGAGGCAGGAACAACAAAAAAAGAATGTGCTTGAAATTGCACGACAAAGTGGTTTATTGTACGATAAGTTTGTTGGTTTTATTGATGATTTGAATGATGTTGGGAGTAAACTTAATTCTGCTCAATCAGCTTGGGGAAGTGCGATGAACAAATTATCAGATTCGAAAAAATATGGTGATACTTTGATTGGGCGGGCTGAAAAAATTAAAAAGCTTGGAGCAAAAGCATCAAAGGAATTGCCAAAGGAGCTGTTGGAGAATTGAAATTATAGTTCCTTTTTGAAAGTTTTTCTTCTTTTATAAATCCTGTTGTCAAAGTCCTTCCAAAGAGAAAGAACATGCGAATTCGATTCGAGCATTGGGTTTATTTGAATTCGTTTCATACCTGCATTAATTAATGCTTTGCTAGTCTCAGCAAAAACAAGCCCATGAGCTCCCCGTTTTCTCCATTCTTCCGTTACACCAATAAGGGCAAGGTCAGCCGTGTTATTCCATTGTCGGGCAATCATCATATTTATTAAACCGAATGGAAATAAATGCCCATTTGCTATTTTATAGGCTTTGGTCATAGAAGGAATGGTGACTCCAAAGGCAATTGGGTTCTCATCGGAGTCATAAACAATAGTAACTAAGTCCCTTCTCAGGAATTTGATATATTTTAGGATATAGTCTTGCTGTTGCACCTCAGATATTGGTACAAAGCCAGGCAAATTTTGATAGGTTTCCATCAACAAGTCAAAAAGTAATTTACCTAAAGAAATCATTTCTGATTTTGACTTTGGCTGCCTAGTAGTCAGGCCATATTTCTGTTTTGCAAGATCTGAATACCTCATAAAACGTTCATGTGGCTTATCAGGCATGAACATTAATATTTCAAGCCATTCTAAATCAGGTGTATAGCTAAGAGATCTTAAATGAGTTGGGTAATACTCAAAATTGTAAATTGTATTTACTGTTCCAACGGTGTCAAATCCTTCTGTTAACATTCCATTCTTATCCAATTGGTTAAATCCAAATGGCCCCTTAAGCAAAGTCATACCCTTTTCCCTTGCCCAATTTTCTACAGCTTTAATTAAAGCTGTGCTAACCTCATCATCGTCAATAAAATCAATCCATCCAAAACGGGCGTGTTTATCCTGCAAAAAATCGATTTCCATTTGATTGATGAGGCCAACAATTCGACCGACCATTTTATTGTTTTTCCATGCAGTATATATAACTGCTTCTGAATGCGTGAAAACCGTGTTTTTGTCTTCTGAAAATGTATCTATTTCAGATTGGATAATCGGTGGAATCCATTGCTCAACACCTTTGTAAAGTTCGAACGGGTATTTTACAAACTGTTTTAATTCATCCTTTGTAGTAACCTCTCGAATTTCGATACTCATTTATTTCTATTTGATTTGGAGATGTAGGCAAAGATTTGATTAAAATTAAGGGTCGATTTTATATTGATCAGGAGGTTGATTTTTTTCCCATGAACCAAACAAGTGAACCAAGCATCAGAAGCCCAAATACCAACATAACAAAGCAAATAAACCAGCCACCACCCAAAAGGGTTGAAACAAAGCATAAAATAATACTTACTACTCCCACACTTAAAGCATAAGGAAGTTGGGTTCGAACATGGTCAATATGGTTACAATCAGAAGCGAGCGAACTCAATATGGTTGTGTCCGAAATTGGAGAACAATGATCACCCAAAACTGAGGCACCGAGCGTGATTGAAATTACATTAAGTAAAATTTCAGTTGAAATGGCTTGCTCTAAGCCAGCTGAAGAGCAAATTGCCCAAGTTGTCGGAATTACAATTGGATACAAAATGGCCATGGTACTCCAACTTGATCCCGTGGCAAAAGATATAAATGCCGCTAGAATAAACACGATTACCGGCATCAGGAATGGATTGATAGAACCCTCGAGTGTTGAGGATAGATATGTAGCTGTATTTAACTGTTCAGTAGTAGAAGCCAATGACCAGGCAAGTGTTAGGATCATAAGGGCTGGTAGCATTGCCTTAAAGCCTGTTGTCATTGTGCTTATGGCTTGCTCTAATCGCATAATTCTTCCGGCTATTGTCATGAAAATAGCAACAAACACCCCAGCGAATGAAGCCCAGAGTAATGCAACATATGAATCAGAAGAGCCTATCAACGATCCAAGGTTGAAAAAGAAGCTGGCGTTTTCACTATTATAGGTATTCAATGCTGCCCAGGTTTGTCCCCAAGTTGGGCTGGAGATTTCAATTCCTGAATCAGTTATAGTTGCGTACAACCCAGTCATGCCAGTATCGATTAACCCATAGATAGTTACGAAAATGACCGTTAGTACAGGAATTGCTGCGTTGTACCATTTTAGAGGTGCTCCAGGAATAGGGTCGAGTTTTTCATCATCATGTTCCATATCGGAAGTAACGGATGGACTTACTTTCCCTGTAGAACGTGCCCTTCTTTCCGCTTTTAGCATTGGGCCAAAATCTTTTTGTGTATAAACCAACATCAGTATAAAAGAAAGAGTAAGAATAGGGTAGAAGGAGTATTTCAATGAACTTAAGAATATGGCATAAGGTGTAGTTTCTTTTCCAAAATCATCTAACATACTCATTCCTGCATCTATATAACCAAGTTCTGCTCCAATCCATGTCGTAATAAAAGCGACTGCTGATACTGGCGCAGCTGTGCTGTCAACTATGTAAGCCAGTTTCTCTCTTGATATTTTAAATTTATCAGTCACAGATCGCATGGTGTTGCCTACGATCAAGGTGTTTGCATAATCGTCAAAGAATATTGCAACACCTAAAAGCCAAGTTATGAATTGGCTACTTCGTGCCGATTTTGCATACCTTGATAATGACTGGACTACTCCGGCCATTCCTCCATTTCTTGAAATGACAGCAACCATTCCACCAATGAGCAGTGAGAATATTAAAACAGAAAGATGACCTGAATCAGCTAATGCTGAAATAACAAATCGTTCAACTACACTGAAAATGCTGTCAAAAAAATAGTATAAAGAATCAATTCGCATTCCTCCGGCAATGAAAGCTCCTGTCCAAACACCAATAAAAAGGGAAACAATTACTTCCTTAAATATGAGTGCCAATATTATAGCAACCAATGGAGGAACTACAGAGAGCCAGAAAGGAATTTTCCTGATGCGAGTTTGTCCTGTAGTATTTTTAGAAACATGGAATAGTTTATATTCAGCCTTTTTTCCTTTCAGCAGCAATAGCTCCCCTTTTTCAGTCGGATTTAGCTCCAATGGTGCAATTCCATTTTGAAAAGGCAAATCAGTTTCATCTCCATTTACCTCAAATTTTGCCAGTCCTGAAATATCGTTGCTTTTCAAGAAAATTTTCCCTTGCTCAGCAACAAGAGAGTAATCTGAAATAACTACTATAGATGAATCCTGAGAATTGGAGACTAGGGAAAAACACAAGAAAAATAGTAGGAGTGCGAAAGGTTGAATTTTCATTTAGGTGCTGGTTCTATCATAAAAAACGCCAATTTATCATTTGGCGAACTGATATAAAAGTAAGCTTAGGTAAAATTTGGATTCAGGCAAATAAAGGTAGGTATTGTTTTCATTCAACCTACGCTTCTATGATATTTGTGATTGACATCCAATGAAAGCTATTTACCAAAATAACAAGTTTTACATTTTCTGCTTGGCACTCTTATTTGCCACAGGTGGGGTGTTACTCGTTATATTCGATAAGCCCGATATTCTACTTTTTTTAAACCAAAATAGGAATGGGAACTTTGATTTATATTTTTCCTGGGCAACGAGATTAGGAGAAGAACCGATGTATTTTATTATCGCTGGTGTTCTTTTGTTTTATAGAATTGGACATGGACTTGTTATTGGTTTAATCGGATTTATAGTAATGATTACTAGTTACCTATTGAAGCTCGCTTTTGCAGTAGATCGACCATTGGCATTTTTTAGAAAATTGGATTTCATAGATCAAATACTATTAATTGATGGAATTGATGTGCATTCTGGTGCAACGAGTTTTCCCTCCGGACACTCAATGTCGGCATTTGCATTGTATGGGCTATTGATATTGCTTTTGCCTAAAAAGAAATGGATCGTGTTGCCTTTTTTAATTATAGCTGCATCAGTGGCAATTTCACGCATCTATTTGATTCAACATTTCTTTATTGATGTGTATTTTGGAAGCCTAATAGGAGTAATATTATCTATGGTATTATTTCACTTCTATTGCATGAAATTCTCAAATGAACATAGTTTTTTGGCAAAACCAATTTGGGACATCAAGTCAAAGAAGCATTAGCTATTTAATTCTTTTTGCTTTATTTTTTTTGATTTCAACAGCCCGCCATTCACTAAGTAAGCTTTCACTATGCTGACGGTTGGTGACGGAAATTGAATAAGTATAAGTTTTGCCAATATCAACATTGGTGTCCTCAATCACATAGGAATCCAAACCCTTTACCCGAATAATTTGATGAATGTTTGCTGGGTTGTTATAGTCTCCTGGTTTTCTGTCTTCAAATTTGTAGACCACAAGATTGTGCGCATCTTTAGGCAGGTCGGCCTTCATCTTCAATGTACCTTTCCTATAAAATGTCCTATACAATTTTGGAGCATCTGGCCCTTCTTCTGACATATGTTTCATTTCAGGCCAAAGAGCTGGGTACTTGAAATAATGATTTTGCAAAGAGTCTCTCACGCCTAACTTGTTCTTCATCAACCTGTTTGTATTAAAAAGAATACAGCCATGAACATTTGGGAATATTCGGTTTAGAGAAATTTGTAAAGGAATTTGGTTGGGAGACCGCCAGGCTTCATCAGGATGATTTCCTACTTTGTAAATGGCATTGCCTGTATAAACATGCCTGTTAAATGAATTTTTATGCCACCAATCAAGGAGTTGTTCGTAATCTGCAACTTCAAAACCTATTTGCCAATAAAGCTGTGGCGCCACATAATCCAACCAACCTTTTTCAAGCCACAATCTCACATCTGCATATAGATTGTCATAGGTAGTAATGCTTGCGAAAGTATTCGACCCTGAAAGGTCTGCATTTTTATTTCGCCAAACACCAAAAGGACTCACACCAAATTTCACATGAGGAGAAACAGTTTTAATCATTTCCGATACTTGGGAAATCAAAGCATTAATATTACTGCGCCTCCATTCATCAATACTCAAAAATCCATATCCATATTTTGCGAAATCTTCACTATCAGGAAATGCTTCACCTCCGGCAGGGTAGGGGTAGAAATAATCATCAAAATGAATACCGTCAACATCGTATTCCATGATTATTTCCAATACAATTTCAGTGATGTAATTTCTTACTTCAGGCAGGGCGGGGTTGAAATAAATTCGGCCTCCGTATTTTTTGAACCATTCTGGGTGCTTTGAGTAGGGATGATCCTCGCTAAAGTTTTCTACCAAAGTATCCATAGAAGCCCGGTATGGATTCAGCCATGCATGAAATTCTATTCCTTTGTCATGACTCGTTTGAATCATGTATTGCAAGGGGTCGAATTCGCCATTCGGTGATTTGCCTTGTACCCCAGTAAGATATTTAGACCAAGGTGCTATTTTGCTTTTATAAAATGCATCTCCCGTTGGCCTTACTTGTGTCAAAACTGCATTGACCCCAGTTTCAGCGAGATACTCTAAAGTCGAATTCCATTCCTTTTCCAAATTTTGAACACTTAATCCGGGAGCAGATGGGAAATCGATATTTGCAACAGTCGCAACCCAAGCACCTCTAAATTCACGTTTTGGAATAATTTCTTGGCTTGACACTAATGTTGATGCAAAAAAAACAAGTAACAAAGGATAGCCTAAACGGTAGATAAATACATTCATTGGTGTAAAAGATTACTGATTGTAATTTGGGTTAGTTTTGGTATTTAGAGCAAATTTTCATCCAAACCTTAAAGGTATAAAATAAGAACGGGACAGTGATTGATTTCACTGTCCCGCACATTCAGGCTATTTATTTTGAGCATTTAAGCTCTGTTAATCAGTACAACTGATTTTGCCATTGATTTTCCATTTTGAGTCACACTCAGGATCATTGTTCCAAGAGCTCCATCACTTATGTCAAGTTGACGGTTATAATGGCCATCGAAGTTTTTAATATTTTCTTCATGGACGACTTTTCCGTTTATATCTACAATGCGAACTGTTGTAGGAACTGCTTCGCCTCGGAATTTGACATTCAAGTTTCCAAAAGTAGGATTTGGATAAGCGTTGAATTCTTCAAGTTCCAATGCATTGTCCGTAAATTCTAATTGAGTATCATCCACTTCAATTTCTTCTTCAACAGGCACTTCTTCTTCAACTTCATCTTTTGGACAAGATTTGAATCTGGCATCTACTTCATAGATTTCACCATCACGGAGATAAGTAAATGAGAACGCTTCTCCTTGTTCATGCTTATCTCTTTCTGTAACCAATTCTCTGTGGTTTCCAATAGGAATGCCATCTATGGCAAGTATGCGATCGCCTTTTCTCAAGCCTGCTACTTCAGCTGGCCAGTCATTGCCACCTACAATACCTGCAACTCCAACACCTTCTTTGCCATTTCCATAGCTTCCTACATAAACACCATAAAATACTTTACATGGGTCACGGTAAGAGCTACGATGCAAAGTTGTTCCACGTTCAGTTAGTTGAGAAGAAATGGTCATCACATTACCATCTCTTTGGACATCAACAGTAATTACATCCCCTGGCTCGTATTGTCCCAATTCAACATGAAGGTCATCTTTTGAAACAATAGTTACACCATTAATGGCAATCATTATATCATTCTCTTTTAAGCCAGCCTTTTCAGCTCCGCTTCCAGAAACGATTCCGTCTATTTTTACGCCATTGTCCCCATTTTCAGGATAGACACCCAATAGTGCTTTATTTTGATCTTTAACTTCATAGACTACATCGTGGTGGTCATGGAAATCATTAATATCAAAATTGAATTTCATTTCATGTAAAGCTTCTTGCCAATCGCCAGATCCATTGATCTCGATCTTTTTGCCATCCGTGCTTTTGAAGAAAAACAGATTTTCTGTTTTATCGGCTTCTTCATTTCCATTATGTGAGATAATAACGTTGATATCAGGCGAGTCTTCAATATCTAGTGATTCAACATATTCTTTGATGGATTGCCCATTGTCCAGGCGTTTTTTCTTGATTGTTGTGTTACCATCCTTGTCGGAAGTTTTAATGATAACGACACTTTGTGAAGATTGGTCTTTTTGTTGGGCTTGCACATTTACTGCTAAAAATAGACATGCAAGAAAACTGAGTGAAAGGAAAATTCTTTTCATTTCGAGTGATTTTTAAGTCAAAAAAATTCCGGGCTTGAGCCTGGGTGAATAATTGAATGACGAAATAAACGACAGGAAAGGTAACACGAAAGTTGCTTGAATGCAGAGATTGGAAAATCTTTTTTTGTAAAATTGGCAAAGGACAAAATTGTATTAATGTCCTCTGCCATTAGTAGACATTTATTAATGTCGTTGCAAACGGTTTATATAGTGGGAATTATAAAGATAGTGTAGGATCAGTCCTCGGGAAGCAAAAATGTTTACAGAAAGGTTTTAGGTGTAAACGTGAGCAAATATAATTAAAACGATTTGCTTGGAGTGAGATTGTCAGATTTTAACAAAACAATTTTTTGTTATATAAGTCCTCTCTCGATAAGGATATTAACTTGACATTGTTATATTAGGCTAAAGGCAAATATGAATTAATACTCTTTGACTGAATTTTCTCAAAAATCTAAATTT
>LR142320.1:0-10654 GCA_900659605.1 Tisbe holothuriae | reverse complement strand
AGGTACTTTGATTAAGACATGTTTTAGGCCATTTTTGGGGCAATACTTTAGGACACTATATAAAAAACACCCTGTACTAGATTGAGTCGCATCTTTCTTCATCTTCCTTTCTTTTTGCTGCTTGCATCACCTACGCAATATTTCCTCATTTCTCCACAACCCACGGTTTACGAGTTGTACGGGAGAATATTATAAATGGAATTACATCTTATTCTACGCAAGGATTTCGCAATTCTGCGTGTGCATGGGTCATTCACGGGCATATGTGGAATATTGGACAAGGAGAGAGAGAGAGGGAGAGAGAGAGAGAGGAGAGAGAGGAGAAAGTCTGATAGACATCCACAATAACCATAAGATGACAGCATAACAACCTCAATATTGCATGCCTACAGCTCAGCTGTCCAAATGATAAGAGTCAAAAGGTACCAAATTTGTTTGTTCTAATTCTATAAAGAGCTTGAAATAAGCATTTGAAATAGTCATTTGCCTCTTATGTACTGTTATAGTATCAGTACAGAACATTAACCATTTGTTAAAAGTCTCCGTTGGCCCGTCTGAACAGTTACAGTATTGGATAGAGAACTCTTATCATTTGGACAGCTGAAGTGCCACTCAGTGCAAATACAATGTTCTACATTCGACAGGTGCCTAATGAAATAATGGCCTCTCCACATTATTATTATAGATCTGTGACAGATATCTCTAATGTGTGCATGACACGTCGCCCCCAAATCCTGAGATAACCGGAAAATCCCACGATGACCTCCTTTGTTTACAGTGGCATATAAACATCATCATCAGTGGGTTGGAGGAAAGCATGGATATGAGTTCCATGGATGTGAAAGGAATCTGTAATGTTATGTTAACCTAGTGTATTCTTAAACTTGCCTTGCCTTGCCTTATATTGAATACTTATCATGAATATGAAGACTATTGCATTAATGTGGCACATTCAGGGTCTACAGTGAGTGGATGCATGGATATACAGGGTGTTTCATTTATATGTGTTATTATATCGGCACTGAAATGACCTTAAACGTAAGTTTTTGGCTGTGGTTCTGAAGTAAAAAAGTGTAGAGCATATTAAGAAATATTTTGTAAACCTATTTGTGGTACATAATATTTTTGAATTTATACATCACTGGGTGAAAAGAGCAAGGCCATAAAATTGTGATTTAAAGAACCTTTGGGTCTATGTGACCAACTTCCAGCAGTCCTGATTTTGCTTACAGCTAACATAGCCAGTACTTAAAGCAATTTAACTAAAAACAAGCAGTGTTCCTATTATCTGTAAGTATTTTACTACTACTTTTACTTCAAAGAAATGGTTCTTACACTACTGATAGCCTGGATGAGGCAACAACCAAAATAATGGGCATTGAGATTTTTCCTAAAATGTCTCCTTTTCCAGCAGTTTTTAAACTTGGCAGTCCAGCTGCCATGCAATCTGGTCTTAATAGGGTTAACATTTAAAACTAACAATCATACTTATATAATATTTCTTAACATGCTCTTCACTTTTTTACCTTATAAGCACGATCGAAAAATTACGTTTAGAGCCTTTTCTAGGCTAATATAATAACACATATAAATGAAACACCCTGTAGATTGCATGGATGTGAAAGAAAATATAATTTTATGATAACCAAGTGTCTTCTTCAACTTATTTGCCATGTATTGAATTAATATTTAAGGTGAGTTTATTGTGTCTTTCTAACTATTTTCATGAATATGAGATTATTGCTTTTATGTTGCACATCCAGGGGTTATCATACATCCATTGCTGTGTGTATTTGTGTGTGGGCAGCCGTGCGAGAAGCAAGTTATACACCTATTTTTTGCAATATTTGCCAATGTGCTTCTTGTTGTTTGCCCGCTGTGATTACAGTCAAGGGGTGGCAGGAAGCAGGCAATCTGGAGCTGTAAATATTATCCTTGACAAGTTATTGCTGCTGCAGAAATGTCTCTTTTTATATTCATGGCCTTTGACATGAGAATAGTCAGACTTGATTTTTGTCAATATTATGCTCCTCAGCTTTGAGCCCTTTCTGCGTATAGCCTTCTTTTAACGACGGAATAAGCTTATATTTTCAGACCTTTTTGTTATTCTGCCAGCACAGAGGAGGAAGCATAACCCTTACTTTTTCTGGTTGCGTGCTACAAGATGTTCAAACTTGGTCAAAAGGTCGAACACACCATATAATCATACATGCGCACAGACCTCCCCCGGGACTTTTCATTCGAAAGCCGTTTATCTTCATTGCCACTTATTCCCATGGGAGAGACAATTCCACTAACCTTGAATGAGTTTCCTTTATTGTATACGTACAAATGGTAAAAGTTCTTTAATGTCTGAGAATAAGACCAGTGGTCGGGGGGACATTGTAGCCATGATTGCAAGTTGCTTGTCCCTGCAAACCAAGACGTTGCAGGTTTGATTCCCCTTATTGGCATGACAATAAAAATGAATTTATGGTGTGATATTGCAATGAACCTGAAAAGGTTGTTCCCTAAAATATATAAAGAGGGATGAATAGCAAATATTTATATAAAAAAGGCCAGTGGTCGGCTAGGGAGACCGTCTAATATATAACGTTGATACCTTTTCTGTTGTTGATTGTTGTGGCCAGTTGCTTGTTTTTAACCTTGATGGTAAGGAACAGAAATAGTACAAAATATCAAATCAATAAAAGCTACTTCAACAATACTTGTGGGCTGATATTAGGTTTTGTTGATGTAATAATGTCAATTAGACTTTGAGTGGAGGCTAATTATACTAATACCTTGAAATGACTCAGCAAATATACCCCAAAATGAATGTACAGTTTCAGGAAGGATGCAACGTTTCCAGACAATATAATGAATATAAACGTCGGTTGATCTCAAATAAAAGGAGACAAAAATCCCTTTTCCAGTCTCATGGCCGATTGCCAAATGTCGTAAAAACGAGGGGGTTAAAAACGAACGTCCTCTCAACAACATATCCGTTTTATACCCCCAAGATTAATCTGCAAAAGTGCATGGCTAGCAAAACGTCGTCAAGTAGGAATTATGTCAATCGGAAACGAGACTTCTTAGAGACTGTCGAACATACATACAACCCTTGCTACATCTTCCAGCCAACTTTTCTCCCTATAATCCAACAACCCCCTTCTTCTTCTATTTGGCTAAGGATCCTTGTTCATTACTTAGTATGCCGGCATTGGGGAATGTAAGGCAGCTCTACAGTACAATATCAAAACACATTCCAGCCAGAATTTACCACTTATGTAGAACATGCTATAACTCCGCATTAAGAGTTTATTTAGACATTTTTATGTTGTTATTGAATCACTAATATTTATTAGCTGATTTACAATTTTATACTGGTATATTACCTGTAACTTACTAATAACCATGCTAAATGCTCATTTAAAGATGACTGATCTAATCCTGGAATGTGTTTAGATATTGTACTGTAGAGCTCTTCTATATGTAAGTAGAGGAATATTCGGCTCTCCAGCCCTTTCTTTTTTTTCTGTGCGTGAAGACCAATGTCTCTGTTGATCTAACCTAATTTTTGTCAAGCACCCAGATAGGCATCGAATCCAAGCTAGCCCTCCGTGCTACATCTTATCCTATTTGTTTTGGAGGGTTTGGAGAGAGAAGCATGCTCCGTTTACCGCTTGGCTGACTCTTACGATACCCATTTTCTTGGCTTGACATATTCATGCATTTTTATTCGTAGTGGAGGAGCCAGATACAAGAGCTAGCTTCAGAGTGAAACAGGGATGCCAGACCGTCCAAATGAATTCGGACCAGAAAGGGACTATTACTTAATAGACTTTTTTTAAATTTGGTCGTTGCTTCAAATTGAATGGCAAAAATTAGGTCATTTACTTAATAGAAGTCCTGCTTTTGACTAAATAGAGTTCAAGTCAGGTCTATTTTCGAACATTTTGACCCACATTTCGTTCATCTGGCAGCCCTGAAGTGAAACAGAATACACGATTGCTGGTTATGTATCCATTTTAAATCGATTGGCATCCGGAAACCGAGAGGAGGCTCTAATAAAATTGGGGAGAAAATTAGATTTCTCCAGAATATTGAGCAATTTCCCCTTTTTTTCTCTCCTCCCCACACCAATCATAAACATTAACATCTGCTAAGAAATATGTGAACTGAATGCAATCATTCTCTGGAAATCAAATCGGAAGTGGTTGGATCCCGCCAAGATTGGTTGCAAAAATTTGCAACAATCGCACTATTGTCTGCATTGCAACTTTAATACAATTGTTGCAATGCGGACAATAGCGCGACTTTAAGGTAATGAGCGTGCAACAATAAGGACAGGAAAATCCGTATTGTCGCAATTTTGCCCTTATTGTTGCAGTATTGTTGCATTGCGACAGACGCACTATTGTCGCAATGCGACAAAAGCTGCAACCAATCTCGGCGGGTGATAAAATGTGCAGGTTACAATGTTATTTCTTCCAAATTTTTATAGAGCCGAACCCTTTTTAAATATGTTACTAGTGATCCCTTAAAGCCTTATTGTATATTTTTGGGCACTACCTTTTGGTCCATTCACTAGTACACCAAATGTGCAATTTTTTATCATCATGTTGCAGGGGGGATTTGAACCCACGACCTACTGGATCGGAGTTGAGCGATTTGCGAATATGGCTACCTCGGCCCCCTACTGAAACCTTATTTTCTGGTAAAGAATATTGTTACCCTCTGTATTGTGTAAATATGTTTTAAATATATGCTCTAAAGCACGAACCAAAAACGTAATATTTGCTAAATACATGTTTAAAACTCGTATTAAAGCAAGAAACCGCACATCCATATATTTCTCTATAGAGGTTAATTGCACCGGATATTTATTAAAGATGAAACTTTCAATTTTCTCCCCAGTCATGCGATATCCTATTAATGTCTATTTGCCCTCCAGTCTCATTTACAGAACTTGTGTGTTTACCCGCGCGTGGAATTAATATCATTATTACGTTTGCCGTTTTCTGAGTCAACATTGATAATAAATGCCAAACATGCCATAAATTAGACGTACTGGGAAGAGAAACAATGAGCGCGTATCGGCTGTCCAAATGATAAGAGTTTTCTTGACAAAATTGTAACTCTTCAGAAGAGCCAACAGAGACTTTTATCATGGGTTTTATTCTCTGATTGATATTATAAACACACATAAGAGTCGTTTAACTCTTTCAAATGTTAATTTTATGCTCTTTATAGAATTAGAACAATCATATTTGGCACCCTTTGCTTCTTATCATTTGGACAGCCGATTATAATGTCAAATCATCCCTGCTGCTGTAACTTTTGTAATGACGAAAATTGGGGCCACATTTTGCATGAATGTCATGGTAGCACTAGCGGAATGAAGTCGTATGACCTTTTGACTTCCTATATGATAGACTTTTTGAGGCTTATCGCAATGGAGTAAAAGTTTAATATGCCTATTGAAATCGTCTTCTTCTACCTGAATGAAGGTTACAGATAATTATGCCTTTAAGACACGACATGTAATAACATTTTCCCATTGTCTTTGCTCGATTTCATATGAACAATAATCGGCTGTCCAAATGATAAGGGATCTCAAGCCAAAATGGTAACTCTTCAGTAGAGCTACGAAGACCTTTAACATATGTCTTATGCTCTGTACTAATACTATAAATGTACATAAGATGTTAAAGACTCTTCGCTTATTTCAAGCTCTTTTGTGGACTTAGAACTCAGAATTTGGCACCTTTTGCTTCTTATCATTTGGACAGCCGATATGAACAATTGTGAACTCGGCAGACAGAGTTAATTTTCTTTTCAAGATGAGTCGTTTCCCGTCGAACGAGAAGGAGAAATTTATATTCGCTCGTTGCTGCAATTTTCAGATCCATCCATCTCTCTTTTGCGAGGGATGAAGTGAAACTCAGGGTTGCCACTTTGTATAATAAGTGACAATAATACCATCAGATAGTAGACAAAATATTGCAATAAAGACATGCCAGCCATTGCTAGAACTCAAGATATACTATCACTTTAAGCGTATAGCAGGCTACTCTATATATATTGAACAAAATGAGTGTCTTGTGTTGCATTTGACCATGTGACCTTAACGAAACTGGCATCCCTGAAATGAAATGGGCAGGTGCACAGAATGTTCTTCTTCTTCTCAGACGTCGATTCATCCTAAAGAGAAATTAGATCGAAGATGGTCAAAGTCAAGTAATGACACATTTGCGAAGGTAAATGGATTGTCTTTACAGACGGCGCCATTGCAAAATGATCTGCTTTAATTGAATACATGTCAGGTAGAAGAAGAAGGGTTAGTTAGACTTTTATCCGTATCAGACCAAGTCCCAAAAGTAGAAGCATTTAGCTCAGTGACTCTCATGGGTCCAGCAATAAAGAGGAAAAGGATAACTGGGACAAAGCAACCCGACTAGAAGCTCATAATTGATTATCATTTACAAATGGAATAAAACATCTTGTGAGTGCAAGTTTGTGGAGGAATAGTTAGCGTGTAAAGGGTACGGGTTCGATTCCCAACCTCAGCAAATGGATTTTTCAAGTGACCCAAAAAGCTGCCACAGTCCCTCATGGACTTGCCATTGTGGCGTACTAATGCAATGAACCTGAAAAAGTAGTGCCCTAAAATATATAAAGAGGGATGCATAGCATTATTTTAAATATCTTGTTGGGTAGAAGGATATCTCTGCAGATGTCTTAATTGAGCCCGGCTTTCTATGGCTCTCCTGTCGCTACTTACGCAGCAAAAAAAACCTGACAAAGGCAGCAGTGCGTACACTACTATATGAGGGTTGCCAGTTTGCCGCATATTGAGAGCCATTTCGCTTCACTTTTATCTATAAAAGGAATGCATTTTTCTGAATAAATGGCAACCCTGCTTACTATATACTACTGGGTTGTATTAGAGTATATTAGATGAAAGGATGAGCCGGAGGAGAAGCTGCATGGTCATGAGAGGCAGAAAAAAGGACGATAGTTTGCCTTACTTTTTTGGGTATAAAGTTGTGATCCCCTCTGAAGACTGAGCTATGCCTGGTTTATACTATTATACAAAGTTGTGTTAGCTTGTTGTTTAGAGGGTATAAAAGGCAAGTTGTCTTAATTGGCTGCAGGGAAAGAGAATGAGAGAAAACGAAACTTTCCCGCCAAATTATCATAATTCCTGCCTTCCTTTTAAAGCTGAAAACCGGAGCAGACACATTTCGTAAAATGAGAACGAATCTTATTAGTTAAAGCAAATTGACCAAGTCCGGAAATAAGCACAAAACGCCGCATTCGGAGCAATCAAAATCGACCAAGGAGAAGTTTACGATATGTGCTATGATGATAGTAGAGAGACCTATAAAACGTTTTTGCACAGAACTCGACGGCATTTATATGATCATCGCCATGGCGATAAAAGACGTTTTCTCCCCCGGCCGGTATATGATGAGAGCATCAAAAAGTGGGCTCAGCTGGGAAACGGGGAATATATAAAAGGCTCAAAGAAGAACAATGGGTAGAAATGGGGTTGGTGTAGAAAGGGGAAGAAGGGCATTATGTACTATTGGTCATGCATAATGCAAATCTATCATCTTATAAAGCGTAGAAGGGAAATAAGGGCACTTTATGTGCTTCAGTACAACATGTGCGTACAAAAGTAAATTGGCCCTCCCATAAAAAGGTTCATTAAAACCAGCCATATGCATAAACAAAGGTTGCTGCGTTATGTACAACAACACATTAGAATATGGCACATTTTCTGCTCAGTAGGCAGTCGGGAGATCTCGTCCAAAAACTGACCTCGACACCATTTATTACACATTCCGACAATACATTATAAAGCCTTATGGTGTATAACAGAGGGTAGGGAGAGAGCGGCTGTCCAAATGATACGAAGCAAAAGGTGCCAAATTACTTGGTTCTAATTCTATGAAGAGCTGGCTATAAGCATTCAAAAGAGTCCTTATTCTCTTACGTACATTTATAGCTTCAATACAGAGCACAAAACTCACGTTAAAATATCCATTGGCTCTTCAGAAGAGTTACAATTTTGGCTAGATAACTCTTACCATTTGGACAGCCGAGAGAGAGAGAGAGAGGCACCCGTTTCGGGTGATTGCACAAGGCCACAACGTCCTTGTGTACTTCTTCATAGATGGCCTTTTTTGCTCTTTCTGCATACTTGCATGTATTGTCACTTAATAATGGGGGCAGCCGTTATATAATACTCTATTATTACCATGTGTGAGCAAAAATAGCCGTGAAGAGTGCTCAATATTTTCACTTACAGTATGTTGTTCTCTTGTATATCTACAGTACAATATGAAAACACATCCCAGGATTTTGCCAGTCATCTTTAAATGAGTATTTTGCATGGTTATTAGTCATTAACCATTTAAATACCAGTTTTAATTGATTTATCAGCTAATTTGCTACTCAATAATTACATAAGAGTGGTTAAATCCATTCTTAATGTGGTGTTATAGCATGCTCTACATAAGTGGTGAATTCTTGGGAAGTTTTTTTTTGATATTGTACTGTTGATATATATTGCGTTTACATCTCATGTTTCTAGGCCATGACCGCGAGAGGGGGGAAACAATGAGAAGAAGTGTCATTAATGCATTTTTGCTAATTGGTGTCAAGAGACTCAAGGCTGAAAGTGTGTCGACTTAGTAAGAAATACGACAATAGATGATAGTGCCCTAGAGAGGCATCGTTTTGTATTCCAAATGGCGGTCCAGTGACCCTCTGAATAAGACACATTTTAGGCACATAGTACTTGAAAGACATTCTCAGAGGGTCAATTAGCTTTGTTTTGCATTTCCCGGCGTCTCAGTTTCAACGTGATAATTATGCCTCCTCTTCCTTAAAAAGGCCGAAGTGAGTGTTGTCGTGTCTTTGCCATCTTATTTGCTGCATTGAAGCTGTGGGAATTGAAAGCTTTTTTTCTCGCACTCTCTCAATAGACAGCGACATGACTAGAATGCACATAAAAAGCTGCATCCATGGCTCTCTCTCTCCTCTCTCTCTCTCTCTCTCTCTCTCTCAAGGACTGGTCTGAAGTACTCAAACATACCCTTATTTGTTTACGGACTGAGAGAGCCTATTTCGGCTGTCCAAATGATAAGAGTTCTCAAGCCAAAATTGAAACTATTCCAAAGAGCCAACAAAGACGTTTAGTGGATGCTTTATGCTCTGTACTAATACTTTAAAAGTACTGAAGAGGTAAGATACTCTTTTAATTGCTTATTTCAAGCTCTTTATAGGAATTAGAACAATCAGATTTGGCACCTTTTGCTTCTTATTTGGACAGCCGATTTACTCCCACCGCTAAAAATGCAACAGCGATAATGAAAGCACGTTTTTGGGCTGTGTGTCTATTTGCACATGGATACAAAAAACAAAGAGGACCGATGAATACACATTTATCAGAACGAGGACAAACTTGTCTTACAAGTTGGCAGCTTGTGAGAAAAGAGCAATGTTGGCAAAACATGGGGAAGACAATGTCACCAGTTCTCATCCAGAGCATTACTTGGAATTACTTTTTTAAAGTAATTGAAGATATTTCGACTGTCCAAATGCTAAGAGTTCTCTAGACAAGAATGTAACTCTTCAAAACCGCCAACAGTTTTTAACGTATGTTTTATGCTCTATTCTGATACTATAAAAGTACATAAGAAGTAGACGACTCTTTTTAATTATTATTTCAAGCACTTCATAGACTTAGAACAAATATTTTGGTACCTTTTGCTTCTTATCATTTGGACAGCCGAATTGCTCCTGAAAAATTACAACTAACAAATACACAGGGAAGGTTCTTTAAGTTTTGGTCCCATATTGTAACTAATGTTTGCATATAAAATGTAATTAGTGATTTCAAAAGTAATCTAGAAATGCTCTCTTATCCGTCCAACCCTCCTCCAGATCTTCAAAGTAGCGTTGACAACATATTAGAGCTTTTAAAAATCTGGCCTTAAATCTTCTTACATTAGTCACGCGTGTCTTCGTCACCGGGGAGAAGAAGAAGAACAAGAACATTGTCATATTTTGCAAGAATATCCTGGCCAAACAATGTAATTATGTAATTAAACTTGTTTAACGGTCAAACTTATTATTAACAAACTTTATATATTTATAATTAATAATAATAATATAATTAATAATATAATTATTAATATATATTCTGTTGTATAATCCGGGAATAACCCGGTCAAACTCTGTAATTAAGTAATTACAGTTGTCTAATTATGTCATTTTGCAAGAATTGCCCAGCCAAACTATGTACTTATGTAATTATAGTAGTTTAATTATGTTATTTTTTCAAGAATTGCCCGGCCAAACTATGTAATTATGTAATTAATTTGTTGAATTATGTTAATTTAAGAGAATAAACGTAAACAAACAATGTAATTATTCAATTAAAGTTGTTAAATTATGTAACATTGCAAGAATAACCCAGCCAAACTTTCTCATTACGTGATTAAAGCTATTTAATTATGCTGTTTAGTTGGGTAGTCGTCAGCTTGCCACTCTCCCAGCAGAAGAGAAAACTGTTAATTTTCAAAAGTCTCTGCTGGGGCTAAATGACCCTCTCAGCGGGGATAAAATGAGCAAGCATTAATTTCTCTTAGGACTTTGT
>LR142319.1:0-10400 GCA_900659605.1 Tisbe holothuriae | reverse complement strand
CAGCTGCGTTCTTGTTTTAATTGGCTTTTTGCGTTGATAAGAGATCATTTTTTAGTGAGTGCACTGGGTGCAGGGCAGGGCAGAGTGCAGTAGTGAAGTAAAAGAGAGAGGAGAACATGTATGTTGGTCCCCTTACATTGACTAAATCTTAGAGGTGGAGCACAGCAAAAGGAAGTTTAATGACCTGAAATTGGTTGATAAAGAAGCAGTTGGTGAATTTGTACTGGTTCAATGAGTTCCTTGATTGCATGGTCATGTGAGTAAAATGTATATGCATTGTATTAAATATTTAATTATGTAAATAAGAATACGCAAGTACAAATAGCAAGTTTAAAGTTTTTAGTCTTTCTTTTAACAAAAATTCCCGTTGCTCAGTGGATGAGGTACACCTGTTTTATTCATTAATTTTTCAGTCAACCACTGAAACGCGTTTCGAGTCCAGAACCTGGACCCAGATATATGAATTTAATGCAGAAATGGTTTAAAACGGTGTATATTATATATAATGTATTATATATTATATTTAATATCATGCTGTAATGCATGAATTAAGTTTACTTTTTAACAATATTATTTAATAATATTTATATTTTTCCTGCTTGGTCACCCATCCAAGTACTAACCGGACTGGATTCTGCTTGACTTTGGTGATCAAAAGAACAAAAATTGAGGCACTTTGCTCTACAACGATCAGTAAGAAAGGGTTCAAAATAGTTTTATTTAACTTTACGCATCGCAGTTGTTAAGATAAATTTATTGGAGAAGCCTATTCCGCTGGGAGAAGTGTTAGTAGCATAGTGGTAAAGACCAGGCCTAAAAATGAGAGGGTCCCGGGATCAAGTCCCGTGAGAGGAGAGTTTTGGCTATGCAGACTGTCCGCTTTTCCCATCAGGTCTGTGATGTTGAAGCTGGAGGAAGAGAGAGAGAAGGTGGAAGATGCAAGAGATGTGAGGTAGGTGGAGAGCTTGTTTAAGGGAATAAACTCTAAAAGGGCTGCGGAAAATAATACGGACACTTTCAGCCACAAAATTCTTGATCAGGAACCTTGCCTTGGAAGGAATCGTTTTGATACCACCAGCCCCAAAATATCAGCCCTTACGTGTTGCCTACTATAGATAATAACGATTTATCTAATAAGAGACAGTTACCGTATATACTTCTTAAATCAAACTATATTTTGTCTTATGCTACCCTCATTTGCCAATCCTAATGCTTAATAGCCCACCAATGATCTCTTCTTTCTGTAGCTGTAAGACTTATACTTTTCATTTTAAGAAGTTATATAATAATCTCCTGCAATTCCGTATCTCATCTAGGTTCATTCATGGGGTGAACTCCTTCTCTGGTACTCCATTGACAATTCCTTCACCCTTGCCTTTAGCACTTCCGGAGCAATCTCCTCAATCAGGACACGCCATCCCTTTGGTCTTGTTGGGCCAATGTTCTGCCGCCCATAGTTTGTGTCTTTGAAGAGGTTCTTCATGAGTTCAGAACCCTTTGAAGAAACTGGGAAGAAGGAGGACCGTATCAGGAGTTCTCCTGTGTCCTCTTTTAAGGCAAGCCCTAGGACAATTTTATTTAAATACACAGTTAAATTAAAAAAAATATATAATAGTGAATACCTTTGGCAATCAATGATGACTCAAGTGTCTTTGTGTTGGATGCCTCATCAAGCACCTTATCAAGAGCTGAGGACAGAAGCTGATGGAACACATCAGTTGGACCATGAGACTCAGCTGAGGTGTTCTCCTCCTCAACAGTCATGTGAAGATATTCGTAAAGGGCCGGAGCTGCCTGTTGAAATGTCTCATCAGCCGTGGTCAGGTCCTCCAAACGAAAGGTGCCCAGAAACCGCTTGATGAAGAGGTGAAGGCAAGCATAGGGACGAGCCACAGCCTTGGAGAACTTGTTTTCCGAGAGCCACTTCTCAATGAACTCAAATGACTTTTCCATGTCGGCTTCAGTTGCCTGACTATCCAGGTTCTTTCCTACAAGAAATGCTTGATAAATTCAAGGCATGCTATATATAATAATAAGTTATTTATAATTACCAACAGCAATGAAGGAACCAATTGTTGTAGCCAATCTTGAGTGTGTAGTCTTTGACGTCATCTTGTCAATCAGTCTGGAGTCCTTAAAGGAACAGGTTGCCAAGTCACTGACACTTGGGATCAGCAAAAGACGGCGTGTCATCCGAAAGGCATCCTGCTTGCCAAGTGACAACTTGGAATTGCTTGTGCCATAGCAGACACCTGCTGCTCGCTCCACGCCTAAATTCACAAATAAATTATGCACATAACAATATTAAATTACATTGTCAAATTAAGTTTACCCCGTGACCTTGTAAATGAGCTGTCTTGTTCACAGATCCTTTTGAGCTCTTCTGAGATAGTACTGATGCTCTTGGGATCATCCATGTAGAAAAACGGCCCAAACTCTGGTGAGAGGGCTGAGCGTGAAGTCATTCCAATTGCATCGGACTGTCCAGTAAGAGACTTGAAGTAATCCAAGGCAGCAGACTTGTATGTGCACGGAGCTCCTAAACATACTTTAGTTAGTAGATCTTCTTCCACAACATATTTATAACCCTAACCAATCAAGAGAATAATTGGCACCATATTGAGTGTGTCATTAAGCCAGGAGAACCTCAAGCCCATGGAGAATCCGGAGAATGCCTGCGCCAAATAATTCACAAAGTGGGCACCTCGGATTTGCTTGCCATCCTATAATAAGAACATTGTGTACATGTTACGAACATATAAAATTGATTTACCTCAAATATTTCTCGGACAATGTGCGCATCTTGGGTCTGTTTGTCACAGAGGGGCAGCCTTGGCAGGGGAGTGTACTCCACTCGACCTACTTTTCCCCATTTGCCCTCACTGAAGGACTCCTTGGGTACCATAACCCAGGCACAAGGTACTCTGTCGCCCTCCTTGTTGAACAGCAGCTGAAATAATATAATATATGTACATGAACAGTACATATATATATATGTCTATCTATATCTATATGTAAAATAAAAAGCCTTCCTTCCATTTGACTGGGGGTTCCTTAACCGGCGGTTTTCTTAACCGGCGGATTTCTTAACCGGCGGATTTCTTAACCATCATTTAAAGTAATCACATCACATAGTGCGACCAGAAGGTCAATTTTTCGTCTTCTTTGCTATTCTGCACAAGTCTTACGTCCTTTTCTACACTCTGACTTTATTCCTACATAAAATGTTGTACGTAGTATGTAAATATTTTTTTGCATTTGGTCTAGATAAATAAACTGCTATCTTTGGACCTACACATTTTCCTTTTTCTACATTATTCTCACATTTTTATCATTAAATCATATATCATATCGGGTTAGTGCAGATAATGTAATTGCAGTCTAAAGCAGACTTTGTATGTCTAACTAGGTGTGGACTACAGGCAGTTATACTTAACCGGCGGTTATACTTAACCGGCGGTTATACTTAACCGGCAGTTATACTTAACCGGCAGTTATACTTAACTGGTGGTTATACATAACCAGCTGCTTTTAGCAGGCAGTTATGTTTAACCTACTTGCACTCCTTATTCATGTAAACTTGGGAATTTTAATGTACTAATATCACAATATTAGTATTTTGTTATGATTGTGTACCTGGTCTGCCATGAAGAAGTAGTCACCATTGACAAACTGACCCCTAAATGCCCGGCGTACCCCAGAAGATGCTTCTCTGTGTGCAATCTTGAGACGGTCCACATGCCTAACAAAATTAAAATAAAGCTAATGCATAAATACTTAATAAAATGAGTTTTACTCTTTCAGGGCACAAAACATGTTTTTGCCCTCAATTTCAAGCTTGTAATTCAGCTGGGGAAGCTGATTACTTCTAGATGTACGGGGGACCACGGGGTTCAGGTAGCTATAGATGTGTTCTCCTAGGACAGCTGCTCCAGGGAGAAAGACCTCTCTAGTTTCGCCTCCAAGGGGTGTGATGAGGAGGGTGTGGCCAATGTCCCCGTCTCCAAAGTCCAGCTGAAACATACACGAATGTGTGATAGTCAAATACTACACTATCATTCATTACCTTTTCCTTCACAGAAATTACACCATTTAGGAGTTGCTGAAGTGGCATAGAAGAAGCCTTCTTGGACTGTTTCTTGAAGAGGGTGATCCCATTCTTGACAGTTGTAATGTAATCTCCAAGAACTGATGTGTCTTCCTCAGCTTGGGTGGAATCCCCAGCTTCTTCCACGTCCTCTTCATGTGCCTCCTGTTGATTTGGCTGAGCCTGGAGATCTTGTGAGCCTGGCATGATTCAAGATAGCTGGGATTTGTAAAGATTTAGAAATTAGAAGGCATCCATGGAGAAAACGTTTTTGTGTTGCATCAACAGGAAGAGGAAATGTATTTTTTTTCAGGGGGCTAATTTTTTATTTGTAAGATAATTGACTGTGTTTAGTAATAACACTAAAACTTAATTATATGGGGTTCAAGATCTATCTTCTAAGTATTTTTATTGCATCCTGTAAGTTCTTTCTTATTTAATTCTTTGTAGCCTGTTAAAAGTGAAAGTTACATTCAAGCCAAGTCTTTAATTCTTATTTTCTTTGTACCCTGACTGTTCCCAAGAGGACGGGGTGAAAGGGATAGCATTTTTTAAATTTTTAAATTTCAATTTTATGAATTATGTGAACTAAATTTTGGCATTGTTCACATGAGGATATTACTCTTGAATGCATAATGACAGTAAAAATACCAGTTAGTTTAATCTTGATGATGCTCTAGATGAGAGACGCTCTGACAGTATTATTATTTTTTCATATTCAATAAACAATCACCCCTTACCACTTCACTATGAAATATCTTTTAGAACTGATCCACCACAACATCTACATCTAGAAAAACGCACATCTCCTTTCAAGTGAAGAAAAATATCGATTTAGACACCTTTCAAAATGGAAAATCATACAATCTTGAGTCCCCGCGGAATTGCTACCCTCGGAAAAGTCTTGCCCACCATCAAATCTGCCCCAGTTTCCAAAGAAGACATCTTCATCTTCTATGACCCTATGTCTCCAGAGAAGAAGGCTGTTGATCTCACGTGCAATATATGCCAAGAAAAGTTCATAACTGCCACATCCTGGACCCTCTCTGATGCATTGTTAAGTGCGAAAATCATCTATGATCTAAATCGGCCAAAAGTTCTCATCTCTCGCATCTACCAATGTGGGAATAAACATCGGCTGAGAGCAAGCAACCCCAAGTTTGATGCTCTTGGTGAGAATGGATTCGTCATGTTTGAGAAAAGTGCCTGCACAGAAGCCTTCTCTGAAGGGGTATTCTTTGATTCCTGCTCTGGCATGAGCTTTGAAAGGCAAGCAGAAAAGTACAGCACTCTGTTTTACCTGGATGAAAATTTCACCAGCTTTAAAAGCAGTTCTGTGGTTTCCCCATCTGCAAAAGTTCTCACAACTATCTTCTTGGAGGCTTTCCATCGCAAAAGGACAGAAATATTTGGAGTTCTTGGACACACTGACAATGGGCAAGTTTTTTGTGGTGACCACACCTTCTACTCCGTTCGCAACATTGGATGCTATGATGGAAACAAATGGAAGAAGTCATTTTCGGCTCTCTACACCATGTTCTCAGCTGACAAGAAGCAGATTGTGTATGTAATACCAACTGTTACACAAGGTAATGAGGAATTGAAACCCTTCATGGAGCAGTTGGAGGTAAATACTGATGCCTTACTCATCTCTGACAAGTGTCATGCAGACAGGGCAATTGCCAGATGCTTGAAACTTTCAACTGTTGTTCGTCTTGACCTCTCCCACTTCCAAAACCGCATTATAAAGGTGCTAAAGAAGAACAAGTGGTGCTCTAAAAGATCAGCCTTTATTAAGGAGGTGTCCATGATTGCAAGACAGGAGAATGATATTGGAAGTATTCGGAGGATGAGCACAACTACCTCGGACCAAATCAAGGCAAAACTTTTGAAGCTGAAGGTGACTGCCAGTGGACTCTTCTCAACCACCATTTCCTCCAAGCTGAACAAGGTGATCAACAACCAAATGCGACATGCAGAGTGTCTGGCAAATATTCCTGTTGTGGGATCCACGAATTGCTGCGAAAACATGCACCGAATTCTTAAGCAGCACATCAGGTCCTTCTCCAAATCTGGCATTCGAGTTGGACTTGCAAAGATCTATGGAATAACTTTTTTGGAAGCCACACGGAGAGGCATGCAGCCCAAGCTCAACCAGGCCAATATATTTCTTATGAACCATGTTTCTAAGCTAATGGATTTTGACAAGGCAGAGCCATGTGAACATGGGGAGGAACAGGCAGATGAATTTGACAGTGAAAAATGGATCAAGACTGAAGTCTATGCAACAAGGGCGGAGAAAGTCTACTATGGCCTCAAGCATTTTGACAAGCTTAGTGCAATTGAGAATGTCATGTTTCCCACGGATCAAATGGTGGAAGAGTGCATCAAGAATGGCAATGATGAGAACGCAAAATCCATCCTGGACTGTCTGAATTTGTGCATTGATCCGCAGGATATTGGTGTTGTCTTGAAAGGCAGATTAATGGCATCTGGATTGAAACGCAATGCAGCCTCTTTGCTGCCTCAGGCAACCAATACTGTCTCCATGCTACGCTGTTTTTCAGAAGTAACCAGCCTTATGGTTGTGATTCTTACTGGAAAGCATGATTGCCCTCTGTGCGTCCTGACCCCTACAAAGATTTGCACAGCAGAACCATTGTTCATTTTTGCCCAAGCCATTGGTGAAGATTTTAAGTTTGAATCTTGCACAAAGGATTCAAAAAATATGGTCACAGAGGTAGATAAGTCCAAGGAGTATTGCAAATGTGGTATTGGAGCAAAGAAAACATTGATGAGTGACCCTGCCCGAGGCAATTGTTCCACCAGTGGGAGAACAAGGTGTGTATTTATTTATTTATATAATTGTTTGATACAAGAATTGCAATAATTTATTAATATACCCCGGCTATAGGTGTCCCTGTCTGCTAAAGAAACAACCATGCGTCCTGGATTGTGCATGCACTGCTCGTCCAAATACAATGTGCCTTAACAGCAGGCCAAGTGGCTCACGGGTTGAAAATGGACCTCAAAAGCATAAGAGACGCAAACAGGAGGTACAACCATCAACATCATCCTTTTCAATTACTCCAATGGAAAGTTCCTCTAGTCCTGCCCATAGAGTCATTCTGCTGCGACTCTTTTTCATGGGTGATGGCACAAAAGAGGGCTGGAAGAAATTGAATGTCCCAGCCTTGACATTTGAGAAGGCCAAGGCCAAATATTCAAAATAGAGAAGAAGAGAAAATGGTGGAAAAACATGTGAGTGGCTAATGGGATGGAATATATATGAATAAACATAGCCTTAACATTTAAGCAGGACAACCAAGACTAATTTTCTCACCAATTCCGCAGGTTAACTATGCTATTAAAACACTGCAAGTTAAGTATTTATCAATTTTACCGCACGGTTTATTAATAAACAGTTAAAAATATTCAGCATGTTAAGCTATTTACACCCATTCTAATATACAACAAACATAATTGCCGGAAGTTATTAATTATCCGCCACTATTAAATGAAATAAAGCACAGGATAAAAATGGCAGTTAATTAAATCTGCCTCCAATTAAAAATGTGCTGTCATTTAAAGTATCCGATTCCAGTTAAATAATCCGACGGTAGTTTAAAAATCCGACATCGGTTAAAAAATCCGGCACCGGTTAAATAATCCGACGCCGGTTAAAAAATCCGGCGCCGGTTAAATAATCCGACGCCGGTTAAAAAATCCGGCGCCGGTTAGATAATCCGGCGCCGGTTAAATAATCCAGTACTGGTTAAGCAGCTCACTGGTTAATCAATATGATGCATACATAAAATATCTAAAAAAAATATTCAGCACTAGTTAACAGAAATGCTGCAAGTTCAAATTTCTCTTGTCACTGACAAACAAGTTCCACTGGAATGGTTAAAATATCTACTGTCAGTTAAAATCCGAAACCAGTTAAAAATAAAGCTCCGGTTGAAGATAAAACGAAAAGTAACAATTATCTGTTAATAGTAAAAGCTATGTCAAAACATTTTCATGCATGGTATTATATTATTCTTCATACTTTAAATTATAAACAAACACCAACATTTTTCCATGATTACAGCATTTTATATGTTCCTTCCACGCCAGGTTCAACAATCTCTTCATGATGTTTCCTTTGATGGGCCAGGAGGGAATCCCGTAATGTATACCCTTGAGGGAAAACAGTGCAGTCATTGACAGTGCAGATCCATCTTGACGCCTCCCCATGTTGACACTTGATGTGCATGTTGCACTTCTGCTTGGTGGAAAACGTCCTATTGCACACAGGGCATTCCTTCTCTGCCTTCTTCTCTTCCTCTGATTTTGCCTTCCGCCCCCTTCTTTTCTTGCGTTTCTGCTCTTGCTCTCCTTGAATGGCTGCATCATTAACCAACGCAGCTGCATCGTTCATCCCACCAGCAGCATGATTCTCCATCCCAACTGCGGCACCAGTTGCGGCATTCTCCATGCCAGCTGCAGCATCAGTTCCGCCATTCTCTCTTACAACATCCTCTCCCATTACAACAGCATCATTCTCAATTGGAGCCACACTACTCTGCATGGCCGACTCTCCAGCATCCAAACTCCCAAAGGACACTCCAGCATCCGATCTCCCAAGGGACTCTCCAGCATCCGATCTCCCAAGGGACTCTCCAGCATCTGCGCTCCCAATGGACTCTCCAGCATCTGAGGTCCCAATGGACTCTCCGGCATCTGAGCTCTCATTGGAGTCTACAGCACTCACTGCTACTTTCAGAGAAGTAGCATTCTCTGCATCAACCAGAGAGGCATCGTGGCGCTTTGATGAGCTTTCCAGTCTTGTATCTGCCGTGCGCTTGCCCAGTGGGCGGCTCTGGTTCTCATCATCTGCTACTGGAGACTTCTCCAATGTTGGCTGCTTTGCTTTTGTGAGATTCTTCACCTGAGTCTTGTAGATTTCAGTCAGCTTCTTCTGCACAGCCAACTGCCACTCCAAGTCTTTGATGCGAGCACTGGAATCTTCATCTGGGTTGTTGCCTTGGAATAGTTTAAAAAATCGCACAGTGTAAAAAACGCACAGGCCAATTTTTGCAGATTTATCAATTGAAACTAGTTGAATGGGGCATATGACAGAAAAGGGTTTACTCTACATAATATAGAAACTTTTTCATTGAATGGTTTAATCTATACTTTGATGTGCCTGGTTTGTATGCATTGTACTATGTCAATTAGCTTAGCTGAGCCGTAGAGTACTAATGACCTAATGAGTGTAATACGGCGTTTTGAATTTTGTGAGCATTTTATGCACGTGTGTTTCCTTGCAGTTGGAAACTGTAATGAGCGTTTTATGTACTGTGCGATTTTTTAGCATAATCCAATGTTACCTTTCTTCTCAATTTCCTCAATCTTTAGCTGCAATTCTGCACGCTTCTCTCTGTACTTCTCAATCACTCCCTTGGCCTGCTCCTCATACTTCACCACCCGCTCATTGCACTCTGCCTTGAAGGTTTCCGTCCTCTTCTTGTTCCTCTCTGCCTTGGCACGACACTTTTCAGCTTCATCCTGTGAGATAATATTGATTGACAAATAAGAATGTCACATAAAACAAAGTTAAAAACTTTTTTACAGAAATATAAAAAATGTGACATTCTTAATTTAATGTTTTGCGTCATTTCCCAATAAATCACCTTTCTTGCAGCAATCTCGGCCAGGAGTGCCTTCTTTTCTTCTTCAAATTCAGATCTTGTGGTGTCCAGTTGAGCTTGGAGCTGTTCACGGATCATTTCACACTGATCAAACACGTCATTCTCATGCTCCTCTCGGAAATCCACCAAAGCCTTTGCAACTGCCGCCTCCACAACTTTATCCTGGTCACTCATGTTTAGTTGTCACCATATAATCACAAAAAAAACTTATTTTCCGTTCACGAAAGAGATCCAAAACAACTGAATGTTGTCGAATTATCAGCTGTTGTGATGGTATGGTTTGAATAACGCACATCCCTTTTTCACACATTCCAAAAAAATTCACAACACAATTCCAGAATATAGTTCAATTTCCTCATTTTCACAGTGCATAAAAAGCATCTTCCAAAATTCGCACAACTGCTTTTGTCCAAATTAAGCACATGTAGTTACCTGGATTTTTAGAAGTACATATTAATGACTGGATACACTTACAATCATAAACTGCTATGGGTGCTGTCAATATATAATATTGCAATTGTAGTGTCAGTCACTAAATATGGCCTAACACTAGCAGAGTATATTATAATATTAATTTTTTTTTTGAAAATTTGCTTCTTCTATTTACTGAATATAAA
>LR142318.1:0-10666 GCA_900659605.1 Tisbe holothuriae | reverse complement strand
GTGTGCGACAACACTGGCGGGGTGACGAGCGCCATCTGCTCCTACGAGCAGCAGATTGGAACCTACTACTCAGAGTCGGCGGAGGCGAGCATGTCCGTTTCAAGCTCTGTAGAGGTCGCCATTGAAGTACAATAGCCTTCTAATATATTCCTATGGAGGGTACAGTTATTACTTTATAGACTGGTCTATACAACATCTTTAGTCAAGAATTAGGTCTATCGGAGACTACAGGGTTTGATTGGAGTACATCGGATGCACAGACGTTTAGTCGGATCACTAAGCACACGGTATTAAACACCTTTACAGGCCTGAGTTGATCCGCTATAATCAACTTTTAGATCACAGCTGTAGCGCCGCCGGGATATGTCCTTCATATTGACCAAGTGGTTGGTGAGTGTGAGGATAACCTGACCGAGTCCAGCCACTTTAGGACGTATCACACGAACAAGGAGGGCGACATGGTGGAGGGATCTTTGAGGTAAATATTTACATGCCAAATAACACAATATCATAATAATTTTTTCTGTACTACAGGCATTTTTCTGCCGATGAGGTCATCAATAAATGAACTATAGACATTAAACAAGGCAGACTTTATATTTGTGATGCATCTTTTCCATATCGTATTTAATGGTACAGAGGCATACTTCCTATTAGCGTCTCGATTTGCTTGGGAGAAACAACGAATTATACTTCACTACCTGTCCCATGTTCTTTTTCTTCGTCCTCTTCTATATCTTGTACTTCCACTGTGACAACGGCGTCATCAGAGTCATTAGACGGCTCATTCCTCTTTTGAAAGAGAAGCTTTCGACATGTCCGGATAATCCAAAACGCAGCCTCCACAAGACTGATCAGACTCAATCCAGTGAAGAGGCCGATGGTACCACCTGAAAAGAGTGGAAGAAGTCAATATGAGCAATATAACAGTTTCATCAACGTTCGTACCTAAGGTTCCCAGCTGTTCAATGAACGAAAACGACCGCTCGTAGACAAACTGTGGGATTTCTGAGTAGACTACTTTCATGGTGACGATGGCCAGATCTTCCTCTGCAGCTTTGAGGCACCAGTCCTTTGAAAGACTCTCTTCAAACATTAACAATGCCGGGTAGACAATCTTTCCATTTGAGAGATGTCTGTTTCTTCGATACCAGTAGCTGTCCTCGGGAGAGGCGAGCTCTTGAAGAAGCTGGAATCTAATGATAACGTTTACTAGGGGACAAAACTAGTCTTCCTAACATACCTCATGCCAATCCGTTCGCAAAACTGATATGTATTCAGTGTGAAGATATCCTTTGTTTTTGATAAACTAGTTCTATCGCAATCTTGCGGGCAGTTGCAGAGTTGATTGTTTCCATTTAATGAGCTCTGTGGAATAGTCATTTTTATACCATATGATTAGATTGTCCCGAAATTTTTTACCATACTATCCAGAAAGCATTTTGCTCCAATCCCATTGCATATGAGCGGCTCACTTCCATTTGAGGACTTGTATGGTGAAGGGAAGTCCCAAGGGAGGCATCCACAACGTTCAAGAGACCTTGTAATTGCACATTGAAAACGGCAACCAGATTGGGTGTATTGGTTCAGAAAATCAGAATTTGCCCTGGGGATCTCCTCACGGTAAAGACATTTCCTCGTTTCCTGACTCATATCCTAAAATGAATTATACTTCTAACTGGATTTATGGATGTTATTTTCACTATTTTCTTAACCCTGAAAGATTCTTCCTCTGGACTATGGATGGCAATTCTGATCTCCAAGTCTGTTTGCGTGCCAGGCCAGGTAATGATGGAATTGTCGTTTATTTCAAAGTAAGAGTCCTTATCATTAACTGATATAGTAAAGTAGGATGATTCTTCATACTCGGAGTGAAAGAGCCTGTGAAAGGAATGAATAAGTTTGCTTGTCATGTGTTTCAATATTTTGCTGCCAGAGGGACTCATTGTTGAGTGGAAGAGCTTGTGAGCACAAGTCAATTCTCCACTCAACCAAAACACCCCCTGGCGGTAAAGTATTGAAGCACTGGGCAAGTAAACTTATTTGCGAATGAAACAGAAGCCGGTTTCCGCTTAACATTTTTTTCGCTCTAATCCACCCGTTAATCCTGTTTGAAATCGTGTTTGTGTAGTAATTTTCGATCTCGAAATCGGATTTCGCGAAATCCGAGAGAACGGAAACCGGCTTCTGTTCTACTTATACCTTTCTTTCATATCCAGTACAATATTTATCCCATTCTTGGTGCCAATATTTGAATTATACAGAATATCCTCTTTCTGTAGAGAAAAATACTTGTCTATTGTCCTCCAATAACGTGACTCCTTCCCAGCCTTAAAGAGCTTCTCGGGTTTTGAAGGATTAAATGCATGACACAAGCCAAGACTTGTTGGAACCTGTTTGATCATATTTTTACACTCTTTATTTTTCCCAGGGGCGACAATTTCACAGTCTAAAACGAGCTGCAATCTGAAATATATAAATAAAAAACCACTTTAAAATGTGTTATTAGTACTACTAGAACACCTTTCTGTGTCTCTATCAAATTGCCACTTTGCCTTCTCCTCGGGAATCAATTCAATATCCAGCGTTCTTAGAGCAGCTCTCATATATTCCAAGGATTCATAGGTTGCTTGACTTGATGATAGCGCATTGAAGCGTTTTAGCATGACAATTAAGTCATATTCAACCAGTGTGTTAAGAATATTAGATGTCTCATTGAATATACAGTTCTGTTGTCGGGATGTTCTGTAAAATATAATCGTCTCTGAACAAGTTCTATAATTTAACACAAGAACCTATGGGTAAGCCCTGATAATTAATACCAACCTATTATATTTTTGCTTTAAACACACGTACACAGAGGGCATAATTATTTATAGTACCTATACCAATGTAGTATGTAAATTTATTCCTTACGTTTCTGGGAATTGTCCTCCGCATAGAGAAACATCGCTCGAAAACATCATCTTTTGAAAAATATCATAAATTGTCTTATACGTCTCCTTAATAGCAGGTAACTCAGAGCTTTTAGACATTACAGCTTGTGTGAACTATGAGATATTTTCTAATAATGTGAAAAACAATTTATTAATTGGTTTACCTCTTGATTGTCAAATGGGTCAACTAAAAATTGCATCCCGTTGAAGGCATCTTTGATTATTGTATGTTCTATTGATTTGTTAAGGGACAGCTTTTGTATAATTGTGTTAAGAAATGTTGTGGACTCCTTATCGAAATCACTATCACGACTAAAATGCTGCAATACACTCCCCAGATTAGTAAAGGCACGACCTATCAATGTTTGTGTTATGCAATATGCTATTAATTAATCACATATACTCTTACCTTGGAAAAGTAGGCTTTTGTAATCCTTATTACAATTAATTATGCTCTCATTTGGAACTTCCAAGTTCATGTCTATAACTACGGATTGCCCCAGTGCTCCCCGTATAACGTCTTGCGAGAATACATCGCCCCTAGGACCACTGTTGGCTATTTTGACCAGATCATCCAATTGAAACAGGTACGGCCTAAAGAGAAGAAAACGTGAAACATTCTAGGGATCAATGCCGTTCTGCCAGTGAAAGCACTATTGCGACAGACATACTCAAGTCAGTTTGCCAGACAGATTGCATCTTAGCTTAATGCAATGAAAGTATATATTAGTTGAATAACGTTGGCTTAATGCTAAACATTGTGTGTTCTTACCCTAACGGAGTTTCTATTCCATTAAGTCTCTTTTGTAATATAGACTGAAAATACGACTCTGGGGAATTTGCCCCAATTGTGGCTGGTAGAATTCTTGCAGCACAAACGGTTCGGGCTAGCCCAACAAATTCGTGATCAAACTCACTGAAATAATAATTATATTTTAAAAAGAACCATTTAATATATTAATATTTATACTTTTTTGCTCCTTGTAAATCTGGGCTAACAAATCCGTTCTCTTCGATGTTCTCAAGCAGTGATTGAAAAGTTGCCCGTAATGTTGTTTGGAAGCTGGTGCACTTTGCTTCATTTGTTCCTACCCTGTTGAAAATAAATTAATTTGATCTTTGTATATTATTGCACAAAACTGGATCGTCACTATTAGATAGCAAACTAGGGGGCTTTCTGTGAGAGTGACTATGGCACAAGGTCTCCGCGCTTTTTAGATAAGTTAATATATTTCTCGGTAGAGGAATTCAGGAAAATTACAATATTAACGTCGAGAACAAAAAAAAACTTTTTCTCTTCACGATGTTCTTAATTTCACCTTAATGTCTCCGAAGCCGATACTTGGTCATACAGGCTGCTCATGTTCAACTCGGGATTGTATCCAAAAAGGCAAAGGAACTCATCATTTACTGTAACGCATCCTTTTGTATCATGACATATGGCATGCTGTAGAAGAAGATAAGTAATGAAAATCACTTTTAGTTTTGAGGTGTTTAAACTTTAAAGTATAGCTGTATATATTTTAAGCTCACATATAGAGGCCAATCTTCGTACTCCAGGTCATCCATTTCTGTGGTGACACTATCCACACCTCCTACATTCCACTCACGAGGCTCATAAATCTGTAACGGGTCATGCATGCAGCCATATTGAATTTGATTTAACAGCGTCCGTAAGAAGGCCCTCTTTTCTGTGGATCGTTTAGGGCATATGGTGACCGTGGGTATCTAATCAAAGAAGTATTCATATTTTGAATGAAGCAGACAGAAGCCGGTTTCCGTTCGCCCGGATTTCGCGAAATCCGATTTCGAGATCGAAAATTACTACACAAAAACGATTTCAAACATGATTGAAATCGGATCGCGGATTTCAGCGAAATCTGGGCGAACGGGCTTCAGTGTACACTTTACTTGGACTTTCTCTATTGGGTATTGGTAGGTCTTGATATTGGTTACAATGGGGTTTGCCTGCCACTCAGAAAATGCCCGGTGAACAAGTGAACTGGCTGTAAACAGCCCAAAAAGTATAACCTAAAGATAACCGATGTATGGCATAAGTTTAAAGAGTGTACCATGGTTCTTACCAACGCCCAAAATACCTTCTCTACCCTGTTTGTGATCTCATTTGAAAGGTATGAAAAGCCATGAACAGTGGTGTTCTCAAAGTATGCAAAGATGGACTCCTTCAGCACCTTTCCAGACATGTCTTGCCACAAATATGTAGTATATCGCAGTTAGGATTTGTACTGTTGTAGTTCGTACATATATTGGTTCAGTTAAAAAATAATGACGTTCAATTGGAGCCGTAATTTCTTTCAAAATTGGAATAAAGACTTCATATAGCTGTGTTTGGGTAAATAGGAGAAAATTACGCTATAAAATATCTAGTTACTCATAAACGTCACAATAACTTGATTACATTTTATCTCCATTATTAAAGTGAGAGTAAAACAAGGGAACACCTCAAATATACATGACACAATATTTTTTGTAAAGTGCACGGCCTATATAATGTTTATATAGCCGTGGTAAAGTGTATGTATTATATACAACCATAATTGTATAAAGAAAGTTAATAATATAATCTAAGTCTTATTCAGTGCAGTGTGTATTTTTAAACTTTAGCTCTCTGTTGTAGAAGACTCGGCCGACTCCCCTCTTTCCATAGCCCCAATTTTTCCTCTGTTTCTGGCTCCAACTAATTTTCTGCACGTATGCAATATCCAAAATACAGCCTCCACCAGACTAATCATGCTGAGTCCCGTGAATAAACCAATAGTTCCCCCTAAATTCAAACTCAAGTCATTGCCAATTTAAACCTTTCAATTAACACAACAGACCTAACATTCCCAGTTGCTCAATGAATGACACAGCTGTGTCCTGAGTAAATTCAGGAATATTCGCTTTCACCAGCTTCACGTTGAGCATTGACAGATCCTCTCTAGCAGCCTGAATGCACCAGTCGGTGGCTGCCTTGCTTTGGGTTACCAGCACAGCGTGATACATAAATTTTCCCATTGAGGTCCACCGGTATTTTCTATATCGATAACTATCTTCGGGCAGCGCGATTTCTTTGAGCAGCTTGTAACTAAGGCGGAACATTTTTTGTTATGCTCGGAACTGTATATATCTTAAATACCGAATATTGCCATCTTCGCAAAACTTGTGAGCGTTGATCATAAAGACATCCTTGGTTTTGGAAAACTTTGTTCTTTCACAACTCTCGGGACAGTTGCAATCGGGACCGCCTCCATTTAAGCTTTCCTAGACGGGATAAACTAGAGAATATCCTAACTTTTGACTACGAATCGTTACCATGCTAACGTGAAAGCATTTTGCCCTCCATCCGTCACAAATGAGCGTCTCACTCTCATTGACATTTCCTGGTGCTGGAAAGTCCCAAGGAAGGCATCCGCACTCTTCAACTGATTGCGAAATAGAACAATGGAACAGACAACTGGATTTGCTGTACTTGGTCAAAAATGGGAGGTCTGTGTCTGAAATCTCCTCTGGGTACAGGCAATTTCTAGTCTCTTGACTCAGGGTCTAATTAAGATATAAGACGTTGTGTAGTAAATCATATTATATAATCGCACTTTTTACCCTGAATGATTCTTGTTTCGTATTATAAATAGCAACTTTGATTTCTAAATCTGTGTGAGTTCCCGGTTGGACGATGACAGAGTTGTCATTGATCTCGAAATAAGAGTCAGCATCATTAATGGATACGGTGAATGGGGCAGGTTCTCTGTAGTTGTATTTATACAGTCTGAAAGAAACATATTATCTCCATGGAAGCGCTATTTATCCTATTTAAAAAGGCTTGAATGTCATCTATTACCAGCAAGATTATATTTCCAGTTATACCTCTGTTTCATGTCTAAAATCAATGATATTCCATTGTTATCTCCGCGGTCAGAATTGAACAAAACGTCCTTTTTCTGCAAGTTAAAGTACTTGTCCATGGTTGTCCAATACCTTTGGTTGGACTCCATGTTAAAAAGATCGCCCGGTTTGGATGGGTTAAAGGCTGTACACAATCCCAAACTTGTTGGAACCTGCTGGATTCTCTCGTAACAATCTTCTTTACCGTTGGGCAAACTAATCTCACACTTTAATATCATTTCCAACCTATGACAGCTAGAGTAGTAAAGTGAACATTGACTTACTATTTATAAAATACCTCTGAACATCACTCTGGTACTGCCACATTGATTTCTCTTCTGGAATGAGTTCATGCTTCAACCGGGAAAGTCCGCTTCTCATCCTATCTAAATGTTCGGCTGCGTTAGACAAAATTCGCCCACTTAAGGTGTTAAATTTCATGGCAAAGACGATGGTTTCATAGTCCAAGTCATTGTTGATGAGATCAAGAAAGTACTTTCCCTCGTTGACGATGCATTTCTCCAAGGGAATCCTTGAAGACTTATGTTAGAAGAAGGAAGTGTAAAAAAGTTTAGCGTGCAAAATTCCGGAAAAGCCGGGTTTAATTTTATGTCATTTGATGGATTTAGGTTCATAGAATTTATACACAAGAAACCGTTTGTTTGCCGTAGAGCTGAACCTACTGTCATTTAAAACAATCAGTCACTTGTGACCAATGAAGGAAGTATTCAAATTAGTATGAAATTATGTGTGTAGCATACTGTCCCTCCTTATTTAAGCCGGAGCAAATGTGATTAACATCCTCAGCAATGATCCCCTTGGCATGTGAGAACTGTCTCATAAAAATCAAATAAGGTGACGCCAGCACAGCCTCATGAAATCTTTGTTCGCGTATCTGCAGGAAAACAATTCAGTCCAAGTCTAAATATCTATATATCTCCTCTAACCTCATGAAAGTCATAAGGATGGACTAAATATTGAATGCTCATCATAGAAGCATGTGGAAGGGTAATGTTTACATCTCCTTGGGATGATATGGAGTGCATTATTGATTGAAGAAACATTGAAGAATTGATACTGTACAGGGGAATGTATTAATTATTTCATAGACTGGACAGTCCATCATATATCGTTTTTGTCTTACTACATTTGAAAAAGCAAAGAAAGAAACGGTCTTTAATTACAATTATACATTACTTCAAACGGTTGTAAGTCATCTCAAACTCATGATCATATTCGGAAAAGAGTTGCAAACTGCTTCCAAGATTTGCGAAGGCTCGACCTAAGCGTATAATGTGAAGAAAATAAAGAATTAAATGATAATTGGCACAACAAATCATGCAACACCCTGTAATAAAGTATACGTTCCATAAATTAAATATTGAAATATTTTATTGGTAATTATCCAAAGCCGAACATTTGATGCTGCATTCTTATTCATTCATATTGGTGTTATTACCTAAAAAGAGCGTTGTTCTGTATAGAATCATACAATGAGCTAACTCCGATTCTTTTGTTTGATTCAGCATTTTAGCCATGCTTAATTTTGTCTCTAAAAAGATCTTGGGAATAATGTCTTCTGAATGAATATTCGCCAGAGCATGCATTTCAGTATCTTCATAAGTATAGGCCCTATTAAAGATATTTAAAAGTCAATAGAGATTAGAGACTTTAGAAACACACTCTGCACCGTAAACTAGATTCCTTTCCAATTAGTCTGTTGATCAGTATTGCCTTCCAAAAGCCAGTGGATGATAGCCCAGGTACGATGAATCCAAAACATACCGTTTTTGCCATGCCTGTATGCTCATATTCAGGGAAGTCCCTTTAAAAAATCAAAATAAGCATATAGATCTCATCAAACTCTTCTTACATGATCATCCTCTGAGACAAAAGATTACTTGGTAAAAGTTTTTGCGTAAGCTGAATCAGCATGCCAGAAAATATCTCTCTCAACTGCGTTTGAAAATCGGAACAAACAGCTTCCTTAGCATAGGTTCTAAACAATTAAGAAGAATGTTGCAACAACATGAGGTGCAACGTTAATAAATACCCACATATTATCTCGAGATGCCACAGCATCTTTGTAAAATGAATTGCTTCTAAGTTGTGTCATTGATGATGTATTATTATCACAGTCATTCTGACAGACCACTGGGGTGCATCCTTTGCTCTCATGGCATATGTTATCCTACAGGCAGTATATTCACAAAATAAATCACCAGAATTCATTCCCTCCTTACATAGTGAACCCAATCCTCGTACTCAAAATCTTCCAAGCTGGATGGTTCGTCCCAGTCAACTTTGGGTTCAGTTATTTTGTTTGGGTTAGTCGTACATCCAAATTGTATCTGATTGAGAAGGGTTCGAAGGAGAGCTTTTCTCTCTGGGTATCTTTTCGGGCAGATGGTAATAGTTGGAATCTAGATAAAATTGTCTTTATATTCTATATTCTAGTATTTTCCCCTGAGTGTGAGGTTTATTAACCTGTACTCTTTCTACTGGATACTGATATGAATTGATTGAAGTTGAAATTGGGTTGTTCTCCCAATTTTTGTAGGCTTGGTGGACCAGAAAACTGGCGTAGGATAATCCAAACAGTATTACCTTTTAGAAAGAGAACGTATAAACAGATTCATGCAGCTGTAGATTCTTACACAGCTCCAAAATATCTTTTCGGTCCAATGAGTTATTCCACTGGATATGTATGAAAATCCATGGACGGTTGTTTGCTCTAAATATGAGGAGATCGATTGCTTTATAATCTCACTTCTACAAGTGAATTTTGAATCAGTCATCCTGTGTCTTTCTTTGCCGACTATACTTTAATTAGGAATAATATTTAGCTAGCTCTCTCTTGTTTAGTTGGATAAATGGTCTCGTTAACATAATCACTAATAATTTGTATATGAAAGTGTTTTATTTTAGTCAAGATAATTATTAAAATGAATAATAGAGTCAAAGTCACATATTCTCCGTTTGTTATCATGACTCCAAGTTCACTCGCACTCTGCCAACTCATCCGCCACGAGCACCGACATGTGGTACTTCCTCTTGGTCTTGAGCTGCTCCCTCCGCGGCTCCCACGTCCGCGCCGTCCCGTTAAAGAAGAAGATGGTGTTGGCGTCGCTGTCGCTGCCCGTGTGCCCGCCCGAGATGAGGAACGTGTCCCCGTACTGGACGGAGTGGGCGCCCCACAGGCCGCCGGGGAAGTCCGGGCCGGCGGAGAACGTCAGCTCGTCCAATGACAGAATGTCGGTCGTGTACTCAGAGTCGTAGCCACCCGTTATGACAATCTCAGGCCGTCCTAAAAGTTAGACATACTCTCATATATGAGCTCGTATTGCACTTTCTGACTCTACCGTTAGCGTTTTTAACCAGACCACAGCTATGCAGCCTTCTTGCATGCGGTAAGGAGAGCGCCTTGGTCCAAAGAATGCGCCCTCCTTCTACCTTAAAGATGTCCGCAAGGGCTCCGAATGTGATACCGCCTCCAATGAAGAAGTAGTGAATGTAGCGCGGAAAACGCCGTGTAATATAAATTTATATTACATTTATATTACATTTACATTGCCATATTGTGCACCGGCTTTTCCTTTAGTTATAATATTTGACCTTGCGGGGGAGGCGAGTGGCGAGTTGTGTTTTTATGGCTGTTATATTGTTATATTTTTCTTACAATAGTATTAAATGCCACCTTAGTACAGTTTAACCGGTTATTCATTTCCTCTCTCTGGTTCTTTCGGTTCTTTCGCTCTCTCAGCCTCAAGCAGTCTTGAGGCCATCTGGAGGGCTTGCAGCTGGATAGCCTCGGACTCGCCTCGGGCGCCTCCATGGCCTCTCTC
>LR142317.1:0-10660 GCA_900659605.1 Tisbe holothuriae | reverse complement strand
CAATAGATTTGCTTTTACTAGGAGAACTTTGTAACTGCATTTTCTAGTCATTTGGGGGGCAAGGATTATTCAACAATGAGATATCTTTGAGTGTGTATTCCGGAGACAAAAATATACAGCCCGAGGTCGAGTGTATATTGGGTCAGAAAAGACCAAAAACGCATGACGTGTCAGGGTCACTTTATAATGTCTTCATGGGGTTTATAAACGCACTGGATGGTCATGCAAAGAGTTACAACAAAACAATTACGTAAAAAGCAACCACCTTAAAACTTTACTTTAGAAGAGTTATTTAACTAAACAGCATCTTACAATGCACACATAATTTGGTTGTTTTACAAGTTATAAAACTTATTTATAAATCAATAAGTATCTCTTGTATGGACTTTATTCCAATGTTTCGTAGTGTAATTTCTTTCTCTACTTCTGGCAGGAAGTTCTGATGTATGGAGGCAAAAAACAGAAGAGAACCCTTGCCTGTGTGTATATTAAAATCCATGCAAATTACGGGGTTGGGTCGGTCAAGTGAACCTCTTTCTCTCCCCCTCGTTTATTCATACAAAGAACATTGAAATTGGAGGCCACACATACACATGCACAATGGGCTGGCAACAGAAACAATGAGACATGGGTTGTTTTATAAGGTTAATAATTGGTAACAATTGTAAAAGATACATAATGTTTATTTCCTTTTAGACTCACTGTGTCATATAGATCATAAAGCATATCTTGCCCTCCGGTTTCTGCATATGGCACAGATAATACAAACACTTTTGAAGCACAAATCTTGGTTATTTCAGGGTCTTTCTTATCTGATTGCCCTCAAAACTCGTTCTTCGTGTTGACTCCGCATCTGGGGAAATATAATCGTCTCAGAAATATTAATGCAAACCAGGCCGTGATGCAAACGCATTTAGAAGATCATGGGGAAATAAAATCTTTCTCTCGCTTCTATTTTCCCATTTTTTAAATCTTTCACAAGGTGCAATTTGGAAGTGTGGAAAAAATTTGATATCTTGGAATGCATGAAGAAGACGAGGGAAAATGTACAGGGTGGGCAATGTAAAATGGCACATTATGAAGTCAAATAATACGTTAAAATGTGTAAAGAATATGAATACACATATTGTACAGAGTGGTCCAGGTAAAATGGCACATTATGAAGTCAAATAATACCTTAAAATGTGTTAAGAATGTCTTATTAATTGAAGAGAAACAGTTACACAGAGTGGGAAACTTTCATTAGAAGTTCTTATGTTGCCCATCTTTAAAAGCTCACCCTGTAGGTCGATGATTCCCAGATAAAATCTGATGCGGAAAATGAATGAAGAGGGACAATTTTAATTCAAGGTTGAACCCTCTGTGAGAGAGAATTATTAGGGCTGCCATACTGAACACAATATATCCGGTAAATTATTATCATAATCGCGAACAAGGAAGAGTCTCAAAAGATTCTTCTTCCTGTGTGAAAAGTACTGAAAACCGTCGATAATTGCACTTTATGACAATGGAGGAAATTATTATTATTATTACAAAAGGCGTTGACAAAAACAGCGATTCCCTGTTGCGTTTAAAATGACTTAATGGAGCTTCTCTCTCAAAAGTCAATAAGTCAAAATATAGAGAGACTAATAATACTCTTGTTTTGACCTTGTCCTCGTCTCAATTGAAACGTTAATGATGCTGTAATTACTCTCTTGAAAGAGGACAAAAGTGTGTGTTTGAGTCCTCTCTCTCTCTCTCTCTCTCTCTCTCTCTCTTGTATTGAAATGACTGTAATGAGTTGGCTGAAATAAGGACCTGTCATTAGTATAAAGAAGGAGAAAGAGGCCTAATTTGCCACTGATGACCATGAAATTCTACTTAAATATAGGCATAAATTGATCTTGTTCCCTATGGAATAAATTATGCAATATTTAATGGCTAAATATTGTCACAGATTATTGCTCAAGATCATTCCACATTAGAAATCAAGGATTCCCTGAATGAGAAAGAAAGGCTGAAATTCGATCTTTGTCACTGTCACGATCGAACATGTTTTTGTCTTCTTACATTTCACAATCGCAAACCCCTTTCCTCTCTCTCTCTCTCTTTCTCTCTATATTTGGTTTTTCTTTTTATTTTTGTCTTATGCTTGCTCTTGAGCGATTTTCTGTTACTCTCTCTCTCTCTCTCTCTCTCTCTCTCTTTCTCTCTGTCTCTCTGTCTCTCTTCAATAAATAAATGCGCGTCTGTCTCTCTTTCGTCATGAAATTACCAGTTTTCTTTCTTCTTCCTGATGACAGCGCATAAATTCTTGTAAGCCAATACCCACATTTTCCTTGGCGGCAAAAAGCAAAAGGGCATCTTCTCCTTGCTTCATTGCCAAAAATGAATGAACGCTACTAACGAATCTTACAATTGAATACAAACATGTGCCAAAAATGTGAATAGATGTGACTAATGACCCAGATTGGCCTTGACATTGGCAATTATATGCGTTTTAAGGGTCAATTCGTTATACCATTATGAGGCTACTTGTGCGTGTGCCGGAGCCATGAGTCAAAAGGAGCTTTTAATGCAGAGGCGAGCCCGGAAATAGAGGTGGGTGAAGCAGTTAAATGAGGCTGCTTTTTGACGTACATTTGCAAAAAGCGAGGGCCTTATTTGTCAAAATAGGGCAAGGACGAAGAATTTGTGCAGGGTTGTCATTTTGCTCAAGGAAAAGAAGCCAAATGGATGTGCAAATGTGGCTCAAAGTTATCCAAACTGGTATCCCTGATTGGTGCTGCTCGATCATTGCTGCATTTGTGCAGGGTTGCCATTTTGTTAAAGGAAAAGCAGCCAAATGGATGTGCAAATGTGGCTCAAAGTTAGCCAAACTGGCAACCCTGATTGGTGGTGCTCGCTTATTGCATTTCTCTGTTTTCGAGGGCGGCAATTTGCCTAACAAGAGGTAATAAACAAGGGTAAAGTAAGTGGCGATTTTCGAGCGGTGGTAGGATGCAAAAAGGAGTTCAATTGAAGGTCCTTTTTTGCGTAGCAAGAAGGTGCAAATTGGGGATAATAATATCCCTTGCCAATGCCGAATGAAAGGAGGGAATTTGCATACTTGCTTTGGCCTTCTCCCATTGCAGTTAAACGTTGTAAGACTGTATAACTGTGCATTAACTGCTCACGAATATAGCATTCATATTAACACCAATATCCAACTTCGTTATCGTTACCATTATAACCGGTTTAATGCACGTACGTGAACACCTCGTGCATTATTAAGTCACAGGGCGGAGTCCATACGTCAGAAAAGTGAAAGTCTCTGCTAATGATCATGTTCGTACTAATAATGTTTGCAAAAATGGCATTGATAAGGATTCGTTACATTGTAATAACCAAGTTTGCAATCGCGAAGCCAATAAAATAAATGGGATCACATAAAACGGAATCAAGGATCGATGGGTTTTGCTAGTCTGAGCTCTAGCAAAAGTGTTGAAATCTGAACTGAGTTAAATTAGCCTAATTCTCAGTGTTATGTGCCCCACATGTTTAGGAGAGGGGACCTATAGGGTTTGGTGCCCAGCAAGGTATATTTTTTGGTATTAATTTAATTGGAAGGCCGAAGGGTCCAAAGTTTCTCATAAAAAATGCACATTTTTGATGTTTGAGGGTCTTTTTGGAATAGGACAAATGCTAGAATCGCTCCAAGTTGGTATTTGCTACTAATTTCACCTCAAGTTGTAAGTCAGGTAACAATGTGTGAGGGACCAAAGTACTGTTAGTGAAGACTTTATATAAAATGTCCCCTCTAAATTCTATATAAGGAAACTTCTAAAGTGCAGCAGAATAGAGATATTGATGTTGTTAATGAGGACACGATTTATGAAACAGCCTTTACTTACTTCATAATCCTGTTTTCTTAAGTTCGCGCTTGATATAAACTGCACAGTAAAGTACATTTCAGCTGTAAAAAAGAACACAAATCGCCACTCTCTTTTAACAGTTCACGCTAGTTTTTCCTCTCCTAAAGCTCATCATGGTTGAGAAGTTCAAATCACATTTATTAGCAAATATATTTATTATTACACGTACGTACTCGATTTCGCCTTTTGATGAAATTGAGGATCTTCGGATTCCAAGCGCAGCCATGCTGAACACGCCAGTTTAAATGCAATGAAGTGCTCCAATATTATGATATTAAAATAGCCCCACTTCATGCATTAAATCTGCTTTTAAGAGTGAGCGAAATCCGCCCTTTTCAACGTGATTTTCTCGTCCCCTGAGGGATTTAAAACTTCTTCTCCATTCATTTCCAGTATGAACTGGGGAAGAAATGCAAGGAATGCAATCTTGGTATACAGATCACCCTTTTGTTGCACAACAGCCGGGGAAAAAGTCATTTACATTGAGTGCAAATAAAGTTTACTGTGAGTTGAACATTCGAATATTACGCTCAAGCAAGCTTAGTTATTGTGTTCTGTAAGGTTTTAGTGCTCATTTAAGTGCATAAAAGTCCATTTTCAACCCTTTCCTTCCCTCGCCCTACTTTGTTTACACAGTTGCATCGTCAATAGCGCACATTGTCGTCGTCGGAAATTGAAGTAAATTACGCCCATTCATCGAACTTCCAACTCCATTGCAAAGGAAACTTTTGTTGATGTCGAACGTTGTCGTATGTGTGCGATTTTCTTATCTAGCGATTGCCGCCAAAAGGATTTGTCCGCGAAAAATATGTGAGGGCACGAGTAGACTTGGGGGGAGATTTCTTACAGTGGGTTCATATTGGAATTTATATAAAAATGCACAATAGGTTGTGGGGTATATCTTAACTAAACAGTGTTCCATTTTCATTTAATTTATTCACAATATGTCCACTGTGTCTTCTCTCAATTTATGTGGTAGCAGTACAATTTATAGAGTAGCAGCTCAATTTATGTGCTTTGTGTTATTTTCTGCCAAGACCTCGAATTTATGTTGCACGATTCTGGGGCTAGATTAGTTCGCAAATATGGGCAAGAGTTGCAGCAGGAAGCTGATGAAAGCATTAATTCCGGTTAGAAGGAGATTGCCAAAATAAAATGCATTTTCTGGCACTCATAACAAATTGTTTTATATATTTTATGACGGAATCAATCTCCTTTGTTTATATTAAACATACCTGAAAAAAGCACATCTGCAAGAAATTCTCTCCCTAGTTCCAAAAAAGGAAACCGTATTTTAACGATACGACCAATAACTCTTTTATACTTTCGGCCCAATTTCTTTTCTTCTCCTCAAACAAGTCACTACAAAAGGAGAAGAAAACACTAATTGTAGACCGGCGAAAACGGAGAGAAACCTAAAAACTAATAAGGAGGTTGAAAAAAAGCTGTAAATCGAAAGGGTTGAAACTGGTTTTTAAAACCTCTAAAGAATGTTGAATGTCGCTGCTTCTGAAGTTAAAAGAGAGCAAAGATAGACCGATAGACACACCCAGTCATTGCTCTATCTCTGCAAGACTAATTACGCTCCAAGATTGGTCATGAAATGGGACTAAATGGGGGAAATTGGTTCTTGTTTTCCATCTTAAAGCCCACTCATTTGTACGTAAATCCTTGCTTAATAAGATCAAACTTAAAAGTACACTAATATACTGTAGTGCAACTAATCTGTCTTGTGTTTTAATGATTGTATTGTAGTTCTAGTATATAATAGCTGCACTCTTCAAGCCCATTTTTAATCCTTGCTTTTGTATCTCGATGTATAAATTTGACCACACAGAGAGCCAAGGTTAACTATTCAAAGGCATTGAGAAAATACAGAAAATAATCTTTAAAGTCATGTTTCTTCTCACAAATGTTTGGACACGGAAGTTGGACATTAGTAGCAATGAATGGGACAGAAGACAGACATGTTTCTTTAAAATGCTTTGGGCACTGAAATGTCTGATTATTCTACAGAGTATAAGTCATATTTAGAAAAGAAACTTATTAATACTTCAGCTGTACAAATGATAAGGAACATAGTGTGCCAAATTTGTTCATTCTAATTCTATAAAGAGCATGAAATAAGAGTCCTTAAGCTCTTACGTATGTTTATAGTATCAGTACAGAGCATAAAACATACATTAAAAGTCTCTGTTGGCTCTTCTGAAGGGTTACAATTTTGGTTAGAGAACTCTTATCATTTGGGCAGCCGAATTGTTGTAAACAAAACATGCAGTATGAGGAGGTGTCCGACCTGATTGAGCGCATCAATAAAATGCCAATTATTGGTTGTTTGTCTTGTTCAAAACGGAAGATGTATTCAGTAATAAGCATCCCTTTCTAAATTTAGCTGTCTATAATTTAACACTAAAAATGAGAGATCAAATTTTCTCCCCGTGACAAAACGACCCTAGAAAATGTTTATTAAGAGGGCGGAGAAAAAAAAGGTTTTTAAACGATCTTCCTTTGTTTAGCAAAATTGGAAGCTTTATTTTCCCCCAATATGACACAGTGGTTTTTGTGCATGGATAATAGAAAATAAAATTCATTAACTCAGTTATCATCAGCAAAAGAAATCAATAAGTCAATGCATATGTATGTTTTCTATTATTTATGAAGAAAACAAATTTATCTTTATTTCTTATGCTTACTGTGCATCGGTCAGTGACTGGTTGAGACGTAATTAAAAAGCTCCCTAAATACATTTAACAAGGGGTTTTGTGGATAGCATTTTTACGGTTGTTTAACGCTTTTACCACAAACCAACATTTAGACAGAAAGTTGAATGGATTTGATGCAATTTTATCAGCCTGAATTTATAATGAGGTTTGAGGTTTGCAGGAATGTCAATTGACCCAATTATTGTTTTATCTGCGGAGAGAGAAAACTGACCGTTTCATTTTCGAGAAAAACTTTTACGTCAGCTGCAAGTCGAGGAATTTATTCTTTGATTGCATTTTGAACACAAATAAAATGTGATCAATAACGATTTAAAACAGACACCTTGTATGATACATATTCTTTTAATCCAATACAATGTTTATGTTGAACTTATTTTAAAGCATTTAAAGTAACAAAACACAGTTTAAATTGGTCATTTTAAACTATAGCGTGTCAAACAAACGCTCTTCTAATTATTTCTTAAAACTAAGTGACCTCTAGAGATATTGAACCAGGAAGTGAACAGTCTGACAAATAAAATAACATTTGCTGCAATTGAACAACAATATCTTCTTTTTTTCCCAAGTATGGTTGACAAAAAATATCACAGAGTTGGAGACAATGAGAAAAAAATAATCCATTGTTTTTGAAGGACGCTAGACGACAATGATTTGCGTTTTTTAAAGTTCATGTCCTCATTAAGGATACTGTACGAGATCCACAGATTTATACGTTATAATGAATCTTACTATAGATCAATGAATAAACCATTTATCTTTTAATATAATAACCAGGTAATGATTAATTTTTATTCATTATGTACATTACTTTAAAAAAATATTACAAGATATGATTTAACAATGTCTGAAAATAGTTATACAGTAAAGTTGGTCATTTTAAAATGTATAATTTTAAGTAATTATACCAAAGAAAATATGTTTTAAATGAGCTTTAGACCTGATTAACTTCTAGTTCCCCCAAAAGACAAGAAGCCTCATGGCGAAAACTTGAAAAACATCACAGCCAAGGAGATAGACAATAAGGTGACGGCAATGGAGCTTGTAATCATCTACCACTTTTAGAAAAATAGGAAGAGAGTTGCTCGACCATTTGGTTGAAATTGGTTGAAAAGACTGGTCTGGCTAGCTGGGACTGAGTTGAGGGCTGTGCTAAATTCTCCTTGTGGTGGGAAAACGTTTTCCCGTTTCCGGCAGTTGATTACTTGCTCCGTTGACAAAGGCTTGGTCTTGATAAGAATTGTGTTTGTTTAAAGTGATTACACTCACCCTTTCGTCTGCAAATGAGAGACTGCAACAACGGTTCAATTAAGTTTTGGGTAGATTGGCAATATACATTTTCTTCTTAACAGGATAAATGGGCAACAACGGCAGTCAGGAATGTACTGCATATTTTTATACAGTACATTATATACCTTCGATAATGGGTTACTAACCCCTAATTACCAAATTAGTACAAATAAACGTACCCAGCTTCTTCTATTGGTAATGAATATGTAAAAAATGATAATACAAGTGAACATGAACTTCACTTTATTGATATTTTAACCGCCGTTAGTTATATTGACATGGACACTTTAACGACGTTTTAAAAGCCCTTGGACGTTTGACCGATCACGCAGCGATCATGCAACTGCAGATGAACTTATCAAGAGCTGCACTTTTACCCCATCAAACAAAATCATCCTATCTATTGGAGAAGAACAAAATTTTGTTGAATTATAGTCACAAATTTATTGATAACTCTGGAGCACCAAATGAAAGATACAAAATGTTTAAATTTTGTTTAAAGCCTTTTTGGCCTTGATAAAAGCCTTTAAAATAAAGGCCAGCCATTAAATAGTCCATGAATACTTATAATAAAGGCCCAAAGGTCATACATTATTACAAATTGGGGAAAAAAGTGTATTTTACCTCTTTGAGTTGGTGCAAGTGGGTACCGCTGGACCATTTTCACCAAATCAAAGAGGCAAAATATTCCTTATTTCAAATTTTTGCTGACTTATACTAAAGAAAGTATAAAATATATTGTTAAAATGGTTAAAAGATACCTTTATAATGCAGGTACACTAAAAAGGTAACTAAAATTAAGTCCAAAAAGAAATATTTTGCCTCTTTGATTTGGTACAATGCCATTATGGGTGCTTGGTTTCACCAAATCAAAAAGGCAAACTTTTCCTTAAACCATAATTAAACAATAAAATTACTAATGAAGTGGTGTAAATTATGGTTTAATATGATTAATTAGCTCTTTATCTCCAAAATAAGCCAATAAATTTGAAAATTTAGAACATCTAAGGAATATTTTGTATCTTTCCTTTGGGGCTCCAGAACTAAATTGTAACATAAAAGTGCCTGTCATATATTAAAAGAGGTGTAAATGTACTTACGTACTAGAGCTGTTTGGTATGAAATTTATATATTGTATATAACCCTTTAAACCTATAATTGGCCGGGAATAATTTATAGAGCTTGTTCAGCACCCGATGTTTTTTTTAACTAGACGGTCAAAGGAAAGTCCAGAGGGTGTCAGAATTTTTATCATTTTACTCCGTCGTTTGTCTTATATCAAAAGTCAAAAAGGATTAGGACTCCATTTAGGAGAGAATTTTATTTATAAGAGTACAATTAACGTTGAGACGACGTACTTGTGTGTATTCCATCACAAAAATGACATATATTTGAAATGTCCGATATCAAAGATTTAAATTTGAAAGTTTCAAAGAGTTTCCTAGAGTGTATTTTAGTAAAGTATATCCAATAAGTTCAAGTTCACAAATGCTTACACCCACAATTGTTAAAGTAGACGTGTGTCATTAGAGCAGCAGTCTTTGCAAGCCGTGTCTACATTTCAGCAAATCGCATATTTTTCTCTTGCTCTCCTTTTCTGCTGACTAGACACATCTCGAATCCAAATTGCAAACTATGCAGAGAGCTAGTGATCAAGTTTTCAGCAAATAGACTTGCATGTATGTGTTTTCAATAAGATTAAATGGCCTACAGGCCTATTAGCACGAGTTTAATAAACAAGAATAACGAATGCTAATATTATTATAATTGAAAGTTTATTAACTAATCCAGTTGGTCTATCCTAGTCCAATGACCACTGTATTAAGAGGACGCGGATCTTTTCTCCTTTTTCTCGCGCGACAGACGCTATGCGTCCCAGAAATGTGTTATCTAGTAGTGAAGTACTACATACAGTTCTTAAGGTATTACTCCCTAACTGTAAGAGATACAATAAAATTTATTTCAAAGCATATTAAAGGCTAGTTATTTGCCATAAGTTTTGCTTCAAAGGGTTTTTGATTAGGCCAAAAATACGCGAAAGACGTTATGCGTCCCAGAAATTGGAATTTTACTTCAGTGACTGAAGTAAACTTGGACTCAATGCACTGCAGATATGAGACATGTGACACGAACTTTGATTAAACGTTTCTTGCTATATTTGGGACATAAAAAATCTTTTATTAGTGGTATTTTAACATAAAGTGGCTGTGAACAATTTTTCAAAATCAGTCAAAGAAGATCCGCGTCCTCTAATACAGTGGTCATTGCCTAGTCCCAGTTAACTATCCTAGCACATTATTTTCTATCTGTTTTATTCCCACTTCCCAGTAAACTATCCTAGCCTAGACACAATTTCCCATGTAACAATTAAGACGGCGTGACAAACCTTCTGGCATCCGTGTGTTTTCTTAATTGCATAAAAACTTTCAAACTAGGCCTAGTTTGCAATCCACACTATAACACTATACATGAACACGGGCCAAAATTTTGGAAATCCCCTAAATTTACCGAAAACCCGGGATGCAATAAAATATGCTAGTCCACTTTTATATCTACCAGACATTTTTTTCAAAACTTTAACTACTCTACTGTCTACAAACAAAGTCAAAATATCTGCCTTCCACCAAAGTGACTAAAACATAAGGCCGTGCGGTTTTCAAATTTGAACCCGACTGTCGGGTTCGGATTCGGATATCAAAATAGGTCGGATTCGGGTTTGGATTCGGATTCGGCTTCCGGTTCGGAGTCGGGTTC
>LR142316.1:0-10668 GCA_900659605.1 Tisbe holothuriae | reverse complement strand
GGCGTGCTATTGCAATGAACCTGAAAAGGTAGTACCCTAAAATATATAAAAAGGGATGCATAGCAAATATAAAAAAAGGCCAAATTTATTCTTTATAGTTATCTTACCAAACACCCAAAAGTCATGTCCTAATTGAGCGTATGCTGCTGCCTTCCTTGGCACCTGCATTGAGGCCAAATACACATACTCCAGGTTGGGTGTGAGCTCGTAGCAATCTGCACTTCGACCAAACTCATCTCCTTCGCAAAACACAGGATTGCCATCGTTGTTGAAGCTGGATCCATAATTAGTGTCAAAGTCAGTTGAACAGCTTCAGTTGAGTATTCATAATCACCACCAGCAGCAATTAGAATTCCATTCTCTACATTATATTTGTATAAGGTATATTATGAACATAAATGTGATCACTAAGACTATTACCTTCACTATTCACAAAGCAATTCTTTTGCCCAGAAGAACATGTTGGACAGTCAGTTGTTGAGAAATCATGACATGTTGCTAGAAGAAGGCAAAGTTCCTCCACAGGGTCAAATGACCACCAGAGGCACAGCAAGTTGTCAATGCACATCTCAGAGCACTCATTCCTGGAAAAAGTAGAATTTATATCTTGGCAGCAGCAGCAGGAACAACAGCTCCAGCTATAATCAAAATATAGGGTACTGGGTGCAATCTTTACAGGGAGCTAAACCCTTTGCAATCTTGGACTATGATCTCATCAACACAAAGTGTTTTACTGTTAATTTCACAATAATTATGTGATGTTTTCAAAATGTCTTGGGATTTTTATGGTTTATATTAATTCATTTAACTTACACTGAGTTGACAGCTCCAAGGCCAATCACATTTCCCTGACACAGTCCTTCAATGTTGCAGAATTCACAGTCCCTATCTCCGCTTACACACTTGGAGCAGCTATCAGTGGACACCAAAGGACAGGTTTTCAGCTAATATAAGTTAAACAGTAAATCATATGGATTGGAATAAATAAATACTTGTATATCAATGTACTCTTCATTGTACCTGCAAACAAAGCTGCTCCTCTGCATAGTATGTAAAATAGAGACAATTCTCCTCCGTTTCCTCCTGGCATGATTGCAGACACTCAGATGTTGAGTTGACAACATGAATGGAACTTTCGTCTCCTCCAAAGCATGCTCCAGGGACAAAGCAGCCAATATCTTCAGCAAATACCTGTTAAACGGTCTATGTTAAAATATGTCTCCTGTTTATTATTTGGAGAATTTACTTTAACCTGGGAATGACAAAATGCCACAAAGCAAACAAGAATAAACAATTGCTGTTTCAAGACACTCATTATACTTGACAGTATGATTGTGTACTAATTTATTGCAAAGGTCACTCACAATGAGCCTAATTGATATCTTGATTCAGTTCATGATGATCTCTTAAACATGAATTCATCATCAGAATATATTGTACTATATGCAGGGAGAATATTTTAACTAGTCAATTCATCATGTAAATAGGTCAATTTTATTTATCGTCCTTGTCTCTTAATTACATGCAATGAAATCCTTATTGACAAGTGTCACATATGGATTATATCTTGGAATCTGTAGTTTCTCTGGCCTCTCCACCCAAAGCTCATTGATGTAATCAAATTCATAGATGGTGTCTAAATAGCCAAAGGCACCCCCATATCATATAATATTTGCTTTTATTTATTTCCTTCCTCCCTCTCACCTAGTCAACCAGGCTGAGTTATGTAGAAAGGAAACACAAAAAGCCATCATTTTTCGGGACGGAAAATGCCAATCTGGGAACAGCTGCCTTAAACACATAAGTTATAAGTTTGTTATCAGAATCTATTGTATTATATTATTTTGGTAGAATATTTTAACTAGTCAAATTAATATTGTACATCCTTTTTTGTAATTGTATATTCTAAGATTAATTACACTCAATGAAATCCTTATTGACAAGTGTCACATATGGATTATATCTTGGAATCTGTAGTTTCTCTGGCCTCTCCACCCAAAGCTCATTGATGTAGTCAAATTCATATATAGTATCAACATCCTTCCCAATGTCATAAGATCCACCGACTATCAAAAAACTGTCTGTATATGGTACAGATGTTCCTGACATGATTGGTTGGGGTAGATTGGGACCTAAAAGAAAGTTTTTTAATAAATAAAAGGGTAACTTATTTTTTTTGGTTTTCCCTTGTGATGGCAATATTTTTTATTTAGTGCAAAGTTAAACGAAATATAAATCATTAACTTTATACTAGTACTAGTACTAATATAGTCAGAAGTAAAATGACATTTAAGCAATGAGTGAAATGTATGCTTTTCTTCATAATTTAGGGATGTCTGTATTGGACAAAAACGTCAAAAAAGGAATAAACTAAACTGACTGAATACTAACAGAGATGATTCACCCAACTTTATATACTTGTACAACTGCAAATCAGTTACCTGCCCGCCATTCCATGTTCTCTAGATTCAAGATGACCGTTGAGGAAATGAGATCAATGCCAGTGAATCCACCAGCAATAACATATTGATATCCGGAGGAAGAAGAGGAAATGGGGGTGACCCCACAGGAATGACGACTACTGAAATGAGTGTGTGTGATACATTTTTGCGGCTACCTCATTGAGGCTACTACATTCCGTAGGAACGTTCAACCACTCATTTTCGTGACGTTCACAGGGTGCCGCCAGGCTATACATTGTTTGCTGGGGCTTAGTTTCTTTTAGATAATGCGCATTTCAGTAGGCCTGGACGCATTCCAAATTAGGACCAACTATAATAATTTATGTCAAGAGCACTGTATCTTTCAGTAGCACTGCCAGGGAATCAAACCCAACAATCAGTGCCGTGTGCCCAATCCCAAGGCACTACCAATTGAGCTACTGTCCTTCTCTACGTGATAATAAAAAGTGCCTTAACATGTCACAATTAATGTTATACCTTCCAACAGGCATCAAAAAAATTGGCGTGTAGGTTATCCCATCAGATAAGTATACATTATCAAGAGTGTCACCATCATTGTATCCTCCCGATATAATGAAGTGAGTTGAATTTATTGCCGCTGCACAAGGGAACTGAGTTGTATATGGCATGTCAGTTGCATGATTGAAGGAAGTTCCGGTCCAGACCTCAGCAGAGGATAAGTATCCATCATATACATTGGAGCCACCTGAAAAATGTAATATTATATGAAAATATAAGCAAATCAATGTCAGTCAGTACTGAATGGTATCTTCAGCATTGAAAGAGTTTACTTATCAGAATATTTTTAGTGATCCCTCATTGTATATTTTTTGGGCACTACTTTTTTGGTTCATTCACTAGACCACCGTGATCGCAATTTTTCATCATCACGCCGCTGGGGGGGATTTGAACCTGCGACCTTCCGGGCGCAGGATCGAGCGACTTGCAACCACGGCTACCACATCCCCCTTTATCAGAATATTACCTAATGCCCAGAAATCCTCTCCCAGCTGAACATACCCCGGCGCTAACCTTGCCTCCGACATAAAAGTAAAAAATGAATAGTCAAAGTCAGTGGTGAGCTCATAACATGGTTTGTCAATGGTGTCTCCTTCACAAAAGACAGGATTGCCCTTATTGTTAAAGCTGCACCCATAATGGCTGTAAAAGAAACTTGGCAAGTCAGGTAGTTGTGGGCAGGTACTTTGTGATCCATCCAGTGAAACTGCTTCTGTTGTATATTCTTCAACGCCACCAGCAACAATCAGAATTCCAAAATCTGAAACACCCAAATTTTAAAAATGATAATAGTCGACATCCTCAGTTCTACCTTCATTATCCATGTAGCATTCTTCTTGACCAGATACACATGTGGGACACTCATTTGTTGACAAATCATGACACGTTGCTAGAAGCAGGCATAGGTCATCCTGAGGATCAAATGACCACCAGAGGCATAACGCGTTGTCATTGCACATTTTAGAGCATTCATTTCTGAAAAAATATCAGTTTTATCTAATTAAATTTACTTGAACTTGTATGACGTTGAAGCATGAAGTCTGAAGTCATTTATATATGTTTAGCCTCATTAAATGGACTTACACTGAGGCTGCATCTCCAATGCCAACCACATTCCCCTGACAAAGTCCTTGTAGGTTGCAGAAGTCACAGTCCCGATCTCCGCTAACACACTCTGGACAGGTTGCATTGGACACCAATGGACAGGTAGTTAGCTATGGGAAAGTTATACAATTAAACTAATGATGGGTTTATATTTCACAAATTATTAACCTACCTGAAAGCAAAGCTTGTCTTCTGGATAGTGCGTAAAAAAGAGACAATTCCCCTCCGTTGCCCCCTTGCATGATTGCAGACATTCCGATGTAGAGTTGACAAAGTGAATGTAACTTTCATCACCACCAATGCATGCTCCAGGGACAAAACAGCCAATATCTTCAGCAAATACCTATTCAAAGACCTAAAAAAATTAATGCTGCCTAATTTAGATTAATAAATAAATTACCTGTGCATTGAAAAATGCCATACAGCACATCAGAAGCTTGAAGAACCTCATTTTCATGTTCTCATTAAGCGTCTTTATTATCGTCCACTCAGTTTATATAGTACACTAATCTCACTTGTTTAATTATTTGTGTTTATCTTAACATTTAATAATGCTCATTAATTGACATATGACCTCTGAAATAATGTGTTTACAAGTGGCCGTCAGACAATGTTAGTACAAAAATTTAGCAGGTTCGATTGTAAAATAAAAAACCAATATCATCCACTAATACCTCTGGAGCCCCAAATCAAAGTTAAGTCAAATATGAATAGCCTCTTTTGGCTAATACTGTCAATTTATGGGTATAAAACAACAGAAAATTATCAAAAATTACTTGGATACATGTTTCTGCATCCCAACAAGCAAGAATTTATCAAAAAATTGGGAAAAGTTGATTTTCGAAATATTTTTCAACTTTGATTTGGTGAAAACAAGAGGCGCTAAGCATTTTCACCAAATCAAAGTTAAGTATTTTTTCTTCAAGTGATTTTTCTCTATGAAAAATGTGCAGAATGTGGCTTAAGGACCCATAATATCAGTGATTGAACCCTTAACTTGACATATCAAAAGAAAAAAAATAATATTTCACCCAAAAGTGAAAATATTTTTCATCTTTGATTTGGTGAACTGTTAGGTGCTCAGACCAGATTCACCAAGTCAAAGTTAAGTCATTTTCCTTCCGGCCAATTTTCTCACATATATAATAAAGAAATGACCCAAAATTGCTATTATATTCTTACGAATTAGGTGGTTCTTAACAGCATCAAAGCAAGAAACAGTAAATTTTAGGAAGGGAAGGAATTTGACTTAACTTTGATTTTGGGCTCCAGACCTATATATTCTGTTATTAAAAGTTTAGCTTAGAACATTAAAACATTTATTTTACATTAGTAAAATAAGCAATAACAAACACATGCATTTTCAATGTCATACTCATTATAGTTGACAAGAGTGTGTTCTAACTCAATGAAGAGGTCACTCACAAAGATCTCCTTGATTATCTCATAAGTGCTGAGTGTGCTGACTGAAGTAATATAGCTGCTGATGTATGACCTTTAATTACATCTACAATAAATTTATTGTTGTCATTGTTGAATTTAACCTTCTGTTCTACCACATGCAAAGCTGATCAGGAATATAAAGTATACACTAAATTACATATTACCTAAATGTAGCTAAACGTAGCAACAATTTTGGCATCTTACATATAATACATACTTTTTGTTACGGGCTCTAAATGATTCTGTATGCGCCTCATTTTTACAAAATGACGGATTTATATAGAAATAAAAGTTTTGTAATTACATCTCTATAATTCTTACCAATATTAAAATTGCATACTACGTGTATATTAATAAAACAGTAGGAATGATCGAACATAAAATAAGGTATTATGATTTTTTTGTATTTCAATGTTTCAACTCCTTCCAATCTTGCTAATCTTTTCATAGACTTCTGGGAATGCTTGCTCCGTCATTGGAATGGATTTCCGAACACGTTGATAGGTGACGCCATCAAACATCTCAAGGAACTCTTCCTTGGTTAGGAACACCTCGGCGTAGAGACCCTGAAATTATAGATCATTACAATGACTTCTTAAAATTTGGATGTTGTAAATGTTTTCAGCGTACACTGGTGAAATATTTAGAAAGTAAAAAGTAAACACTTAAAGCAGCTGCTGATAGTTAAGACTATTGTAATACTAATTAAAGGTGTAATCAGGGTTGCCAGATATTTATTTGTGTTTGTTACCAAATCTTATGTTAATTTGGAGACAAAACAGGCCAAAAGTTTTTTTACGGCGGGGGAAAATTTTACATAGTAACGTTTCAATTTAATTGATTAATTTGATTGACGACTTTAGAACAAAGTGGTGTCCCTGATCAGGGAAGGAGTCAGGGACACCGATTTCAAATAATTATTTATATTTCTTTGCTCCACTTCAGTGGCTCCATCTAGCAGCAGAACTGATAGCTACAAAAATAGGCCAAGCAAAGTATTCCATTGATTAATTCGGAATATGAGATTCAATGGAGCCGTGGAGGTGACAATCCTTTAGTCATTATTATTGCTGTACAATCAGCTGGATGCGTTTGGGTAACATGTTGGGTAACATTTTGTTTTCCACATTGGTATAACTTTCTGTATTACTATTGTGTTACCCATGTAAAACATTAATAATTATTATTAGTTAATCTTAAATTTGAAAAATAAGCAATTTTAAGCCTTTGTTGGGCTCTAGAAGGCCATAAAACAAAAATTTTGAGAGATCTGTTTACAAAAGCTACTCAACTAGCTGAGTTCCTCAGTCAAATTCAATATAGAGGCATTGAAGTACAAACATATATAGCTTTGATATCAGTGGCGAGGAAGCTGTATGAACTTCGGCTCTGATAGGTTTCTGATTTATAACTATTTTAATTTAGTTAATTGATAGTTACCTGGTATCCCTTATGATCCATTGCAAACCGCTCCATAGCCTTGTGTGCCTCCAGTTTCTTGTATCCTTTCTTCATACACGGCCCGTAGATTCCAATATCAATATGGATGGGGTCGTCATCCTTCATGGACTTGACTGGACCTAAAATGAAGAAATTTAACTTTTTAAGCACACTTATTTTACGATGAGTTCACTTGTATTTGGCTTGAGCGATATTGAAAATAGACCAAACATATATGATACTTACATCCCAGGTTGAATTCTAGCAATAATGATTTTTGTAGTTTCATGGCATGGAACATTGTAAAAATTATAAGCATGTAAAACACCCAGAATATAATCGTTTATACTCAATTCATTCACAAACGGAATCCTGAACATTTACTGACTTTGACATCTCCGGATAGACAATCTTCCTTTAAATGCATTACAATGTGTATTTCTCCTGCTCACCAGTATCAAGGGCTCTTGCAGGGCAGAGCCAAAGCGGGTAGATACCGACAGTCTTGTCAAAGAACTCAACGGCTTTCTTCAGATACTTGGACGGAATTCCAAAGTCCTGAAACGAAATATACATGTAATTAAGTACAATTATTAGTATTACTGCACATCCCAGGAGTTTGCCAGCCATCTTTATTCTTTAGATGAATATTTCGCATCATTATTAGTAATTGGCAGCTAAAACACAAGTATTAATTGAGTAATAAGCTAATTAGCTATTCAATAATTACATTTAAGTGCCTGAGTACATTCATAATGTAAAGTTATAGCTGGTTTACATAAAGTAGTAAATTATTGGAATGTCATTTGATAATGTTATGTGGAATTATACGGCTTATTCATTTTATTGCTACGATAAAAGATCGAAAGAACCAAATACTTTGACAGTTTTAGAGCTGCTACAGCATACCTAATTACCTAGAATAAGTGTTTTCATAATTAAACCACAAATAGGTTTTATATATATTATTTACCTGTACTACAAACATATCCACAGCTTCCTTAGGAGAGAGCTTCGATGTGATGAGTTTCATGAGTCCGTAGTTGTAGGGGAGCATCCAACCAAAGAGATACCTGGAAAATTGCATAGAATGAGAGGCTTTTATAAGGAAGACTAAATAATATTTAGTAATATTTTTTACAGGAAAAATATCAAAACACAATAATGTGACAATATGTCATCCCATGATATTTCCAGCCATCTTTAAATGAGTACATGTATTCAACAGTTGAAATACAGGTATTAATATAATTATTGATTAATAAGCTATTCAATAACTTCATAAAATTTTCTACACTCTCAGGCATTCTAACTTAATGCGGAGTTATAGCCTGTTTTACATCACTAACTGTTGTAATATGTTTTGATATAATAATTGTACTTTTCATTTATTTATATAAAATATGATTATCTAAAGTATAGTTATTTAAATGTGTTCAACCTTATTTCATAACATTTCATTAAACTGAAACAGCTTAAAGAACAGTTAAACAGTTGACACTACTTGTCTAGGTTCTCTGTCAACTTTGTTAAGCCAACATTTAAACGCCTTAAATATCGAGTTCTCATCTTACCTAAAAATGACATTATGTCCAAATGGAACCCAGATATGGGTCAGCCAGAAGAATGGTTTGTTGTGGCGGAAGTAGAAGTCCAGGGTTGGCACATACTCCACGGTGCGACCCTTTTCAAGGAACTTTTCAACATGCTGGAAATATAACACTTTACACTCAAAACAAGTTCGTTTAGCATTGAAGTACATTATTATTAAAGTAAGTTGACAGTGTTCCATACTTCAAGGTATACCAAGGGCAAGACCAAGGCAATATAATCAAACAAATTTCGGCTGTCCAAATGATAAGAAACAAAAGGTGCCAAATGTATTTGATTACATTCTACAAAGAGCTTAAAATAAACATTTGAAAGAGTTCTTAACCACGTATGTACATTTATAATATCAGTAAAGAGCATGAAACATATGTTAAAAGTCATTTTTGGCTTTTCTAAAGAGTTTGTATTTTAGATAGAGAACTCTTATCATTAAATTTTGTACAGCTGATTTAGTCGAGCTATATATTTACTTGATTAATTTGTACTTTTCCAATGCTTCGATACAAGAAATACCATTTAATGTGTATGGAAATATCAAAATTAATAACTGTCTACTCTGATAATTGTATTTCTTTACAAGTTATTTAATAATTTTCTTACCCTATAGAACCAAGGTTTGAACCAGAGTCCAAGTCGATTGAGCTTTCCGGATTCGTATTCATCCACAAATGTTCCCGTCATGATGACAGCTTTTTCTCTGAAAAAAATTGGTTAACATCAGGAATGCAAAGTAAGTCGATATAATTTGAAATATTGCACTGTGATTTCCTATTTACTGGTGAAAATATGGTTCACGTACTTGAACATTAACATAAATCGGACAGATATTACAGAACTGCGGTACCAACAAACTCGGCCGCTGTCCAAATGATAAGAGTTCTCTGGCCAAAAATGTAACTTTACAGGAGCGCCAAAATACCTTTTAGGTCATGTGTTAGTGCCTGTACTGAAACTATGTATATAATGTCGGAGAAATGTTAAGTACATATTTTTTTTCAAGCATACACTGGCCCTGATTTTGCTTCTTATCATTTGGACAGCTGAACTAGGACGGACGTTCTAGCACATACTGATCCTAAAAACTGCTAAGGATTTTTTTTGCCCAATCAATGGGTCTTTACAAGCACTTAAGCAGCAGCTCTTGACCCATCGGAGCACTCAACATTCTATTCAATTGACCTAAAATTCTGTAAAATAAGCTATATTAATTTTCTCATTCTTACTTTGAGAACATGATTCCTTCCACCGAGTCATTATCCGGATCCAGCTCTGGATGGAGTTCATCTTTCTTGGTCTCCCTGTGGAACACTTCCATGGCCTCGTCCAAGTTGTACGTTGGTTGGTAGACGAGCTTCACATACGGCTGAAAATGAAAGATAAAGAATCAATTTAAGTGAATGTTAAATTTTATTATGCGAAAACAGGAGGTACTCCATAATGTTCCCAGAGGTCAATACAATATAGACCTGTTGGCAGTGACGATCCCATACCAAGTGCAAATTTATTAAATATAATTACCTTAAAAGGGATGATCTTAATATCCATAGACACAAGGAACCCAAATGTTCCATAACTCCATGGAATGACATAGAACAGATCACTATTCTTGTTATCCTTTGTAGCCTCCACCAGGGATCCATCGGCGGTGACTATCTCATACCGAGTGCAGATATGTTGCCAGAGTCCATACTTGTGAGAAGTGGATTCAATGCCTCCACCCATGACAAGGCCACCAACTGTTAGGTCTCCTGGAAATAAAAAGGTTTTGAAATTTAGTGAACCGGATCCCGAACAAAAGAAAAGTTAAATTGGGTCTGGAAACAAAACAAATTCAGGCTGTTAAGTATGTACAGTAACTATTCCTACAATAATATTATTATACTTAGCTGCTTGTATAGTGTAACAGTTGATAACATCAGTAAATCGCCGAACATTAAATTTCTACAACTACTGTTAACTTTTAGGATCCCAGTAGCCCAGTGGACTATTTTTGCAGTTTTTTTTATTTATTTCCGGATTACCCCTGGCCTAATCGCCGCTACTGTTAGTTCGCAGGTTTCGGTTTATTCCAAGGTACTACCCTTTCGGG